>JASAMZ010009261.1:0-98220 GCA_030248115.1 Linhomoeus sp. GSCO2_2 | reverse complement strand
TTTGTGCTGCCCTGCGCTACACTTGTACTGTGTCAGTAACTCTGGGCATCTCTGCACTGCTGTCAACTACTCGAGCTCTCTGTTTACTTGCAATCCAACCTTTGTTTTCCCTGCTGTTGCTCGCTTGTTACTGCTAGCACTGCTTCAACTGTATGGCCCTCATACTTTTGTTGTTCACAGTACAGGCGAAAGCCTGTAAATATGTGCTGTCCTGTGCCACCACCAATTCTGTGCAGCTCTGTATTGCTCTTCACTACACCAAATCTCTGTTCATTCATTCTCAAATTCACTGTTGTTGTTTCCCCTGTTGTTACTGGCTGCTGCTGCTAGCACTGCTTCATTTGTACGAAACTGAGTTATTTGCACTGTTCATTTTGAGTTGAGTTGGTGGTTTTCGCATGCTGTCCTGTGCTACCACAATCTCTTTACAACTGACTCTGTACTGCCCTTCACTACTCCTGGTCCACAGTCACTTAATTCAACCTGGTTTCCCCTGTGGTTGCTGGCTTATCACTGCTAGCGCTGCTTGGCATGCATTAGTACTGTCAGTAATTCTGAGTAGAGTTGATATCCTATTTGTGCTGCCCTGAGCTACACTTGTATTGTGTCAGCTAATCTGGGCAACTCTGCACTGATTTCCACCACACAACCTCTCTGATCATCCTCAGTCCAACCTTTGCTCTCCCTGTTATTGCTGGCTTGTCACTGCTCGCACTGGATCCATTCTATGTGACTGCACCAGTCATTGTGCATGCTCTGCTCTTCACTATGCCAACTACCTGTTCACTCTCAGTGTTACCTCTGTTTTTCCCCTGTGTTGCTGGCTGGCCATGGCTTTTTTGTTTTTTTGGTGTTTTTGTTTTTTGTGGAAAAAAGGAGAGAGGGGGGGCCAGGGGAAACAGACGTAACACTGAGAGTGAACAGGTAGTTGGCGTAGTGAAGGGCAGAGCATGGACAATGACTGGTGCAGTCTCATAGAATGGATCCAGTGCTAGCAGTGACAAGCCTGTAAAAACAGGGGAGCAAAGGTTGGACTGAGGATGATCAGAGAGGTTGTGTGGTGAAAATCAGTGCAGTGTTGCCCAGATTAGCTGACACAATACAAGTGTAGCTCAGGGCAGCACAAATAGGATATCAACACTACTCAGAATGACTGACAGTACTAATATGTCAAGCAGTGCTAGCAGTGATAAGCCAGCAACCACAGGGGAAACCAGGTTGAATTTAAAGTGACTGTGGACTAGGAGTAGTGAAGGGCAGTACAGACACAGTTGTAAAGAGATTGTGGTAGCACAGGACAGCATGCGAAAACCACAAACTCAA
This sequence comes from Linhomoeus sp. GSCO2_2, assembly GCA_030248115.1. Classification (NCBI taxonomy): domain Eukaryota; kingdom Metazoa; phylum Nematoda; class Chromadorea; order Monhysterida; family Linhomoeidae; genus Linhomoeus; species Linhomoeus sp. GSCO2_2. Next base: position 96,897 of record JASAMZ010009261.1, on the reverse strand, counting down.
CTCAAAATGAACAGTGCAAATAACTCAGTTTTGTACAAATGAAGCAGTGCTAGCAGCAGCAGCCAGTAACAACAGGGGAAACAACAACAGTAAAGTTGAAAATGAATGAACAGAGAATTGATGTAGTGAAGAGCAATACAGAGTTGCACAGAATTGGTGGTGGCACAGGACACCACATATTGATAGGCTTTCGCCTGTACTGTGAACAACAATAGTACAGTTGAAGCTGTGCTAGCAGTAACAAGCGAGCAACAGCAGGGAAAACAAAGATTGGATTGCAAGTAAACAGAGAGCTGGAGTAGTTGACAGCAGTGCAGAGATGTGCAGAGGTACTGACACAGTACAAGTGTAGCGCAGGGCAGCACAAATAGGATATCAACTCTACTCAGAATGACCAATAGTACTAATGCAATGCCAAGCAGTGACAAACCAGCAACCACAGGGGAAATCAAGGTTGAATTGAGAGTGACTATGGACCAGGAGTAGTGATTGGCAGTGCGGAGTCAATTGTAAAGAGATTGTGGTAGCGCAGGTCAGCATGCAAAAACCACCTCTACTCAAAATGAACAGTGCAAATAACTCAGTTTCATACAAATGAAGCAGTGCTAGCAGCAGCAGCCAGTAACAATGGGAAACAACAACAGTGAATTTGAGAATAAATGAACAGAGATTTGGTGTAGTGAAGAGCAATACAGAGCTGCGCAGAATTGGTGGTGGCACAGGACAGCACATATTTACAGGCTTTCACCTGTACTGTGGTGAACAACAAAAGTAATGCAGGGCCATACAGTTGAAGCAGTGCTAGCAGTAACAAGCGAGCAACAGCAGGGAAAACAAAGGTTGGATTGCAAGTGAACAGAGAGCTCGAGTAGTTGACAGCAGTGCAGTGTTGCCCAGATTAGCTGACACAGTACAAGTGTAGCGCAGGGCAGCACAAATAGGATATCAACTCTACTCAGAATGGCCAATAGTACTAATGCGATGTCAAGCAGTGCTAGCAGTGATAAGCCAGCAACCACAGGGGAAACCAAGGATGAATTGAGAACTAGAGACTAGGAGTAGTGAACAGCAGTTGCATAGAGATTGTTGTAGCACAGGACAGCATGCAAAGGTTACCAACTCTACTCAAAATGAACAGTGCAAAATACAGTACCGGTCAGAGCCAATGCTATATCCCGGGCCGCTGCGTCCCGGGTTGGTGACCCGGGGCGCCAAGCGACCCGCCAGCGACTCAAGCCTCCTGTGACACTGTCTTAGCTTATATAAGGCAAAGGAGGGTTGTTTTGCGCAGAATGAGGTCGCGACATGCAGATAACAATCACACATGGCGCGTGACTAGTCAAGACAGCGTCATACGGGCTTGGGTCACTTTCGGGTCGCTTGGCGCCCCGGGTCGCCGACCCGGGGCGCCATGTAGCGTTGGCTCTGACCGGTACTGTAACTCAGTTTCATACAAATGAAGCAGTGCTAGCAGCAATAACAGGTGAAACAACAACAGTAAATTTGAAAATGAATGAACAGAGAATTGGAGTAGTGAATGGCAATATAGAGTTGTGAATAGTGATACAGAGTAGTGAATAGCGATACAGAGAGAATTGATGACAAGTAATGGATGTTAGAAGGAGGTAGAAGTAATCGATCACGCCTAGACATGACCAGTTGTAAATCTGTAACCCTTGACCTGATATATCACTGGTCCCCCTTTTATGATAGCATTGAGCAGCATTGGAAAATGAAGCAGATCACAGTGCAAACATAGAGCCTACCACTTGTGCCAGTGATTTTTTGCTTGGTTTATAGTAGTTAGGTGGTGTGTTTTTTCCACTGTCTGCTAGCCTAGTTACATTTCATTTCCTTACAAATCAGGGGTGTGCACAGTGCTGAGCACAGTCAATTGACGTTATGTATGGCTATCACTGCACTAAAGCAGCATGGCTAGATATATCAATGGTTGGTGTGGCTTAATTGGGAATTATGGTCGCCAAGAAAAAGAAGACTGTCAGATTTAGTGACAGCATTTCTGCATGTGAAACTGAGAGGAACAGTGATGCCACAGCAGCCATTGATGACAACTACCAATTGGCTGATGGGTCATTCAGTTAGCTGCTTCCACCTTTCCTGGAGAAAATTGAGTGGGGAGTGTTCCCTGAGAGGAAATTGGACCCCAACTACAACGTGATGTAAAATTGGCCTGTGCTGCTGTACTTCCTGATTACTAGACATTAATAAGACTTGTTGTGATAGCATCGCCAAGTAAGTAGTTTGGTGATGTACAGTGGGTTTATTGATTGGATTTCCAATGTGCATCAATGATCTTCTCATGCACATTACTGAACCGTCACATCACAGTACATGTGCAATCCAGTGTTGTAGTGACAGCAGAGAGTGACTGCACAGAATTAGGAGATGAACGGTACTTCAATTGGTTTGAATGCCATAACACAGCAATGGCCTTCCCACACCTGCGGGGAGATGAATAGGGAAAGATCTCCTAGCGTTGGAATTGATGACCAGTAATGGATGTCGGACAGAAGTATAAGTAATCAATCACGCCTAGACTAGATCAATAAAACCTAGCCCTGATACAGCACTGCAGGGATAGACCTAGACCTAATATATCACTGCTACCTGCAATGATAGCGCAATGATATCATCGCAGAGCACTGGAAAATGAGGAAAATCGCAGTGCCAGCATTGCACCCACCGTTGGTCGCAGTGATTTTTGACTTCCACTGATGCATCACTGCCAAGCACTGCGGGCTCGATGACACCAGTGATTCCGCTGATGGACCGATGCTGAAGCACAGAACTCTTCTATCACCTCCAGTCGGCTAGGATGCCGAAAACTTGCGTCAGAATTGCAAACACATTCGGCTATGATGTCTTCAAGTTTCATAGTTCTATCTTTCCTGCAGCTTGCTGGAGAGGGGATGGGACTCGGATGACACCTGGCGGGCCTTGAGAAACAAGCTCGAAATTTGAATCGCTTATGCTGCTACCGTACTGTAAGTTGAAGACTCGCCATGTAGCCCACAAAAAATTTCCTAGAGCGTTGCCTACATTATGCAAAAGACCGCACTGAAAATCCATAGTCTAGCAGGAGTTATTCAAGAAACAAATCGGCCCGAAACTCTGTTACACCCTGTATGTTGTTGCGAGACGTGCGCTAGCAAGCATTTTGCTACTGCTGTGACCAGCTTACGCCTGCCCTTATTCAGAAAATACTAGAGTGCGTCAACTCATGCAGCCGATTACAGAAGCTATCTACGCATTTGCAGTGTTGTGCTACGAAGCACTAGCCACAAATCCGCACGCACTACGCAGTGCACTAGACAATGCGCCGCAACCCTATTTCTACGTTTCAGTGCTACATATCTTTGTCATTCTCTGACAGCCATGCAGTGCGCATATGCCATGCAATCTCCATGCAGAGGCGAGTGACGAATCATGGGCCCGTGTGGAAGCGTCCGTGGTCCGCGGGCGTAGAAGTTGGGCGGAAAGCCAAGGGGAAGAAAGCAAGCGGCAGTGAAGAGAGAGAGAGGAGGCGAAAGCTTACCGTTCTTACCCTCCTCGTCGGCCAGGGTCATGGTGTAGACGTTGCGCAACTGCAGGTACGACTGGACGCCGCCCGCGTTCACCAGAGACGCCCCGCTACTGTTCGACGGCACAATCTCCTCCTTCCTCTTTGTCTTGTCGCCGTCGTGGTCGTCGTCGTTGTGGTCGTTGTTATCCAGTGGAGGGAGCAGGAATCCATTGAGGATCCGACCGGCCTTCGAGTTCTCCAGCAGCGACTTGGCCACCGGAAGCACGCCTGCCTGGGCCATCCTCTTCCGAATCGGAGGGAGTACGGTAGCTGTCACAGTAAGAAGTTCGCCACTGCAAAAGGAATCACAGGTATGCATGTAGTCAATCACGCTGAAAATCGCTCCACATCACTTATACACGGGCTACCTACACGCGGAGGCCGACATGTAGACATGGAAAGGAAATGAGTGGTCAAGGCCCAATCGCGCCGCCATTGCGCAGCGTCGTGCCACCCGATGCATGATTGACATTTGCGCCGCATACCATCCTTTCTTGTTTAGAGTGTACTATAGAGGGCACAAGCAATGTCTATCAAAGGTTGTTGTTCGAAAATGTGAGCACTGCAGTGCCCGGCGGTTGATGCATAACTGCCAGCGCCACAATATGACAATATGACACTGTTAGCAACTCGATGCTACATACAAGACACACATCAAATCATAGAACTGGTATATTTTGGTGTACTGTACATTGTCATTGTCCGATGGACCTCTTTGTCATCTCTGTTACGCAAGCGTCGAGCGAGCCACAAACCAATCGTCGAGTGACCTACAGGCGCACGAACCGTGTGCTGTTGCATTAGTGACCGCGCTGGCATCGGACGGAGGGAGAAGCGCGGAAGCGCGACATTTTGGGTCAAAATCGGAGGTCCTTTCGCGCGCATCGACAAACGGCGGCGGCCGCTCCTCTGACTACCCCACCCATTTCCGCACAAAAGGCCCAGCAGAAGAAGAAGAGAGAGATCACACACATGGAGGGAGAATCGGGTCAACGGGACGGCGGCGGCGGCCAAAGAAGGAAGGACGATCGTTCTATCTGGGCGGTCGTGCGCGCGACGCGCGTAAAATAGCGAGTGGAAATTTGGGGAGATGGGCCATCTTTGGGGGTGGGGTGAGGGGGTACCTCGATGGGCCAATTGTTCTGGTCTGGCTGCGAGCATTTCTGGGTCCAAGGGGCGATTCTGAGTGGCAATGAGATCAGGATCTGAATAGGCACTTGAAATCCTCTTGAGTGTGGAATTCTCTCGCTTTTACACGAGAGCAGGAATCGCAAGCGCGACGCCCACGTTAAAAACTCTAAAGTCTGTACAAGAAAGGTAGAGACTGAAGGTTATTTGAGTCTGCAGACTTAGTGCTTCGGGAAACCCAAAATGATTCATGCATCGTTGGATACCCCTGTCGGAGTGTGTTGGCGCGGTGCGTGTTTTGCCATAGTCACGCAACACGCACTGGTTTGGGTCGCACATAAAAAATTCGAGGTTTTGTACAGGGTGGGCGATTTTGATAATTTTCACACCAGTTATACCCCAAGGTGTCCTGATATGACATCTCAAATTTCAGCAAAATCGGTTCACCACAGCGTTAGTTATGGCCTGCCGCGTACACCCTACTTTGGCCCAAAATGGCCAAAGTCGCCGAAATCGGCCAAAAAGGGTGCACTTTTTTAATAACTCAAGAAAGAAACGGCCAAATTTCTTCAAACTTTCTGTGTGTTAACTAGAATCAATTGTCTACACAAAGGAAAAAACCGCATCTTATTCGGTTGCGACGCGCTCGAATGCGACTCAATCAAAAAGATCCTACTTTTGGCCAAAACGACGCTTTTCAGCTCGATTGCGCACCGAGGCCGTCCAGCTGGCCGAAAAGCGTCGTTTCGGCCAATAGTAGGGTCTCTTTGATTGAGTCGCATTCGAGCGTGCCGCACCCGAATAAGATGGGGTTTGTTCCATTGTGTAGACAATTGATTCTAGTTAACACACAGAAAGTTTGAAGAAATTTGGCCGTTTCTTTCTTGAGTTATTAAAAAAGTGCACCCTTTTTGGCCGATTTCGGCAATTTTGGCCATTTCGGGCCAAAGTAGGGTGTACGCGGCGGGCCATAGCTAACGCTGTGATGAACCGATTTTGCTGAAATTTGAGATGTGATATCAGGACGCCTTGGGGTATAACTGGTGTAAAAATTATCAAAATCGCCCACCCTGTACAAAACCTCGAATTTTTCATGTGCGCCCCAAACCAGTGCGTGTTGCGTGATTATGGCAAAACACGCACCGCGCCAACACACTCCGACAGGGGTATCCAACGATGCATAAATCATTTGGGTTTCCCGAAGCAGTAAGTCGGCAGACTCAAATAACCTTCAGTCTCTGCCTTTCTTGAACAGACTTTAGGTGCGATGCGTGACGAATGCACGTAATATCGGACAGAGTCAATCCCAGAGGTTGGTTCTCAGGAAAGCGTCGGCGAGTGGCGCAATCAACAACATACATAACGTCCCAAGAAGGACGAGACGACGTCACGCACCTCCGTCCTACCCGCGCAAAAAGGAGCGAAGTCAACGCAGTCGACTGCGTTGGCGCGATGTTCGACGCGCGGGAAGGGACTCAATCGCGCCGATTTCTTTCGCGAACGGCCCGCACATATGTAGAGATCGCGACAATCCACCCACCACATACGGTAGGTAAATAACAGGAGTGGGCGGTTGCAATGGACGCTGGACGCAGCCCTCAAAAGAAGCCGGTCAAGCGAGAAGGGAAATGTGGCCGGATCCTTTGCAAGTTCGGAATTCAAATGAAGGCCGCGATGGGCCATCATCACCACACACATCGCCGCCCTCCATTGTCGTGATTTCTTTGGTCGACGCGCGTATCGATGAGTACAAAGAAACAGGGGCTGTAATTTCAGGACAGTACGCTTCGCAAACCATTGAATTCATTCGAAATTGATAGTACCAAGAGCGCAGCAAATCGTACCAGGTCGTTTATGGGCTATACAGGAGACAAGCAGTTGCTAAGCAGTCCAAAAGTGAGACAACACCAGACGACATAGGTAGTTAGGTACCTACTTCGACGGCCGACGGCGACGCAAGTGGTATTCTGAAAACTTCTGTCGACGTCACTCACAGCCAAAGCCGCCGCGCGGTTGTGACGACGACGCAGCCAAAACCCGTTTCACCCAAACAGGCAGGAGTAATAGGTCAAAGTCGGCGGTGCAAACTTCGGCCGCGGTGAGACGGCCGACCGACGTGCACGCCAGTTGTATCCGACAATGGTACCGAACTATTTTCAGCCGCCGTATTACCCGAACGGGATCTCGGAGGAGCTAAGCCAAAAGGGAAATCCAAAGTTACAGTAGCGATTGTTAAGCTAACAACTATAAGAGGCATGGTTCATACTGCAATGTAAGTCGTAGTTCATGTTCATGTATAGGCAGCAAACAACCACAACTCCGAGATGCGGAACCTACACATACGTAGGACGTACATACCACAGGTATGAAGAGGACAATTCGACCTCGGCTGACGCGCGCCGCCGTCTGCCGTGCGCTGCCTACTGCGCAACAGACGGAAGTGTGAATGGGTGCGCCAACTCGGTCGACGCACGACACGACCGAATGCGCAGACGACGGCGCCCGTCCATTGCAACGTGCAGTTGCACCTCTTCCGTATTGTGCGCTTCGCTCGCAGGTTATCGAGTAGTCAGCGTGACGTTTAACGATTCAATAAGACTGCAATGAACTGTGACCGCGCCGTATGTTGCCCGGTCGTCTTAGACTGCTTTTCAACACGATCCGCAACGCTAGCGATACTGGAACGCTTTTACACATACTATGTAACTTCCAGCCCACTTGCTTGCATGCACGCATACAGAGGTCGGCGACTAGACTGGTATACTATCGTAAGTCACTTCAACCCCATTACGAATCACATTGCGCACTGTCATCGTCATCGGTGTCGTCACCAACGCATGCGATCTCTTCTTCCGGGCGTTGGCAGCGCAGCACCGAGATTCTCTGACGAATTTGCTGTTGGAGGTCGCCTTCTGGGATAGGATTTCTCCACTGGGCCTCTTCTTGCACTGAGTGATCGGCAGGGATGGAAGTAGTTGCTGCCGCGGTTGCAGATGAGTCTGCATTGTCCTCTGAAGTTGTCCCCGAGATGTCGACGTCTTTCTGCAGTTCCTCTTCTGCCCGTAGAAGCTCCTCCACAGAACAGCCCCTGCAAAGGTACAATGGCCGTTGCCGGCAATGCAGGCAGGCGCCGATAGGATATCGCGCATGACTTGTATTCGTGGATGGCGCGCTCTGCGCAATTAGTGAGCTGTCAACGCTCGATTAGCGCGGTCGTCAAAATACCATCAAATATATATCATCCTTTGCTCCATCATGCATCATCTCATCATCAGCAATCAGGCACCTGAAAGCGGCCAAGGCCACGAGTTCCCGGCGACGCATCTCGGCCGAGCGGTCCACAAGGGCCGACTTCAGTTCGGCCAGAACGCGCCCGCTCTTCCACTTGGCCTCCGAATTCCGCTGTTGCTGCTCAGAATCGTCATTCGGTGGATCCTCCTAAACCAATTGAGTGTTGAATTGACATTTCCCCCTATGTACGTATACGATGCGACGTCAGAAAAGCCGGCAATTACTAAATCCTTTTAGTGCTACTTTATCGTACATAGGTACCTACCATTATCTTACCACCTCTATGCATTCCATGTTACTTCGTTCCGACGCGCGACTCTCAAGCACCTGAAAGAAACTGGACAACAGAAGCCTTTTAACAACAGTACCACAGAATCCACAAGCTCTCATACCATATCCACGGGTTCTGACGGGTAGGCGGTCAGATCAGACTTCTTAAAGTGATGAATAGGATTGCCTGCATCTGTCATGCCGCCACCCGTTACAGCATTCGCACTGGGATGGTTAGAATGTTGCGCTCGACACTTGCGCAGTTGCCATTCGGCCAAGCTGCTTTCACAGTTGCGAATCGCTGAGCGAATAGCGTCGACAGCCGACGCAGAAGGCGAATTTGTGAAGCTAAAGCAAGTCCGTGTTCAAGACTAAAGCCGCGACGACGACGACGACAACGACGACGACGCGGCGACAGACCTAGCGACGGCCAGCTCCAGATGAAGTCTGGCGTTCCCAAGCAACTCGTCTTCCCAATTCTTCACAACCGCAGATGTGTCGGTCGATTTGGCATTAGGAAGGGCGTTGGCATTGCGAGATTCACACGACAGGGACGCAAATTGGCTCCGAACTCGAGAAACGTCATTTAGTGCCGATTGAGATGCTGCGCTCAATTCGCCAAGCGCGGTGGAAAAGGGTGTGTCGCCGGCGGCAGATACCGTATTCCCGGACCCTTCTGCCGCCAGTCGCCTCATCATTGCCAATAGGAGATCCGACCTGATCAAGTGAAGCAGTTGCAAGAGCACCTGAAGCGACAAAGTAGCCATCTGGCTGCATTAGAGTGAAAAAATTCTGCCCAAAAACAACGCTAAGATGCACATCAGCCCAGTGCTCAAGCGTCACACTAATACACTCACGGTCAGTCACAAGCTACAGTAACCCCACCAAAAGGTCCGCAGGTCGCAAGGAGGCCGACTTCTCCAAAACCTCAGTCACGGTGGCGTCATCGAACGCCTTTCTCTTGAAACTCTCCAAGTGACTTTGAAGCACTTCAATCATTTCAATGGTAGAGCGGCGCATCTCTTCAGCCATGCCATTCAGTCTCTCCCTGACCACTGCTAACGACTCCCCATGTCTGAATAAGGCAGCGACCATTTCGCCGACGCGTCGAAATGTCTGTCCACCGGCCAATAATGCGCACCGTTTCTCGTCGTACTGCGCCAGAACCGCCAGACGATCCCGCAGCTGCTTCAGACATGACACATAAAAGGCATCGAACTCAGACGACGACGCACAAAACTGTTCTGCGATTGTGAAGTCGCCACTCAGCGTCCGGACATACCAAACGACGATGCACAATGGAACGGTGAAGAACAGACAGCAGCCGACGATGAGACAGACTGAGTGGAAAGGATACAGTGTCAAACACTGGCGGTAAGTGTAGATTCGAAACTGACACGACAACACCTACCGTATACCAGCGCAAGAGCTGGATTCGCAGGAGCGGGAAAACGAGCGATTCCAAAGAAATGAAGGCATAAGCAGAGCAATGCACAAGCTGTGACGGCCACCCTGTAAGACAGACAGGCATAACCACGCATTCTTCCTCCATTCCAGTTTCTTCTACTCACTAACCTGGCGAGTTGCAGACCCATAAATCGGCGATAATCCACCACAAATTCATGCTCAGTTGCCATCACTGAAACACACTCTTCTCTGAGCATCTGAAGATCCTCCTCCTCCACCAGATGCAGGGAGTCCACACGTTGCAGCAGCCTCCAAAACAGCAGCCGCAATATGACGACTCTCTGAAACGCTACTTTCAGTGATTTCTCGTTGTAGCTCGGAATTCAAAGTTTAGGGAGCAAGGCAAGCCAACTTGGAGAGAAATCCATCGGCGGACTACTGATCGCTCTTCAACCATACTTTTAGTGCTGCCGACGCTGCTCAACTGCTCGATTTTGGTTTCGGCAGACATGGAATCGATGAGCCTTTCCGATTCTCCCGCTTCCACGCAGTGGCGGTAGAGATCGCTCCCCTGAAAAGTGGCAGAAAGTACAATAAGAGAATTCAGCCTACAGTACTACGGTCAGCTATGGTATCACAGCGTGAGCTACAGTATTTCCAACAGCAGCTGTCAGCATTACCGTAAATACCCCATAAGTACTAGAATTTGATACCTAATTTCTCTAGTAATACTAAGATCTAGTGGTTGAAACATTAGTCACATTAGTCACCCAAGAGCACTATATTGAAGTGCTACGCTAAATGGTGACAATGCTCAAACCAGCCTCAATAAGCACGTCTTCGTCTTCATCCCCACTTAGACTCGAGTCGGTCATTTCAAGCAAATAAGATCCAAACCCAAACGCAGTTTCTTACGAAAGTTGTGACGCGTTTATTCAAGATTCAAAGCATTCACTGGTTCCAGTTTCAAGTGTAGTTCTTTGGGAAGGGTCAATAGTTAGCCACAAACGCTTTCTTCTCTGCTGGGTGGTGTACGGTAGGGTAGTATCACACGCGGGTGAGACACATCTCTGGGTGCCTAAGAGTGGAGCGAGCGCACACAAGGAAAATACGACGCTTTCACAGCTGCGGAGGGGACGACGTAGAATAAGAACGGTGCGGTGAAGTATAGGTAAGCGTTGAGCGCGCAGAAGTCGAAAATTCTCGACCTAGTGAACGCTGAGGAAAAGAAGCACAGGCGCAAAAACGGGACGACGGCACAAAACGTGTTGTAAAACTCGAGAATACCAAGAACGAACGCGAGCAAAGAAAGCACATCACACAGGGACGCAAAGCGAACGCCTACGCGCTTCCTCTGGACAGACAGCGAGACTTCCGCCTCATCCAATCACTCTCATACTTGAAACAGAAGGGACAAAGCGACACTGTCTATCTATCGCCCTCGTCGTCCTCCATTCTCTCAGCTTCGATGTTGGCGTCCGCTTCGGCAGAGGCGGCCTGAGCGCTTCGCGGCCAGGTCTCGCAGTCGCGCCGGATGTAGAGCAGAACGTAGGCGCTGCGCGTCTGAGAAATGTAGGGACAAGAGCGTATTTTTTCGATAAACAAAAAGCGCGGCGGCGTCTTGCTAACCCTCGGGATGACAGTGCGCCCATAGCAAGGAGTGGCACATTTTGGAAAAATGTACCAAGAGGCGCCAAGAATCGCCCTCATTTGGGGCAAACTTTGACCACTTCTGACGTCGCAAAGCACAACTATAGTATCCGCAGCTCACCACCAAGTCGGACTCGCTGCCCCCGCTCCTGCTGGACGAGGAGTCGTCGAAGTAGTTCCACTCGCCCGTCACCGGGTTCCGGCCGTGGGCCGTGTCTGCAATAGAACAAAACTACCGTAATCTTACAACGAACCTCGCAAAAGCACAACAAATCCACTGACAGTGGCCTCCGCCCAGCCCTCCCATGTGGTTGGAGACGGCGATCAAGTCGTACTTGAGGTCCTTGTGCTGGGGACTCAGGACCCAAGGGCTCAGGTCCAGATTTCTGAATAGCAGACAGCAGACTTCACAACATATTTTGCCCTTTGGTAATGAACGGAAAGCGCGAACTACGAATATCGACTGTGTAAGTGTGTTTGGTTGCACATGAGCGATTTATTCAAGCACAACTATTCAGAAACTACCGTATTCATTCAACCCAGAGCGCACGCACTCACTCGATGGGGAAGTTGACGAGCGTCTCAATCTTGTCCCTCAGCCAGGTGGTGTACTGAAATCGCTTCAGGTGCACTATGAGTACTTTGGGCAATGACCACAAGTCTAGCTTCTTGGTCGCCCGCTGGTGCTTCTTGCAGCTGGGACAGTACCTGAGACGAGAAACAACAACGCATAACAAAGTCGTAGTCCAAATCTGTGGAGTCTGAGACCACTGAAAGGGGGGGGGGGGGGGGGAGCAACACGTTGTAAAGATGAACCAAGAAGTCAAAAATCTCAATTTCCGGCACAAATTTTAAATTAGATAAAATGTGGCGCATTTTCGCTGCGGAAAAGTTCGAGTCCAGTTATGGGTGGAGGGAGGGGGGAAGAGTAGGCTACATGCCCAAACGAGCCATCTACCATGGATCGTGCTCTCCCAATTGTTCCTCCGTCGTGAAAAGGTCGAGACACTCGGACAGCTCGAAGTATTTCTTCGGGGTGCGCGGCGCAGGCGTCTCCAGCAGCTGACAGAGCGACAAATCGCAATACTACTGAAACCTTTGCAAATACAAACTCCATGCAGAAAATCCCTTTACAGCGCTAGCCGAGTCGTGAAAGAGCGCCTCGTGAGCACTCCGATCCCAGTCGGCCACGAACTGCACCACCTGAGAATACGACAGGTCAAATCTTACGTGCACTTTTGACGCTATCGACTCTAAATCTTCCTCCAATCTACACACTTGATCCCCCGAGGTGGCTCGCAGGCTCCAGGGCTTGTGGCTGCTCAGGTCGATGGTCCCCCGTCGAGAGACGGATTCGAGACTGCGGTTCATCATCACACTGCTCGACTCGCCGTAGCGCAGGTAGAAGTAGTCCTCTTCCTCCTCTTCTACGCCTTCCGTACCGAGCGGGGCAGCGACTGCGTTGTCGCTCGACGTGTCCATGGGGGACTGAACAAGTGGTTTGGTACACGGTAGGTAGTGCAATTATGCACCCCATCCCCACTTTGAAATAGCCCCCCCCCCCTGCAGTAGTTCTCCCCCAAGAGGACGGTAGAAAGAAATCTGTTCCCGGTGACATACGTACCATCTACATACATACATGCGGTAGTACGTGTACGAGTGTACATAAGTACGGTAGTTGGTTTACGGTTCTCTTCCAACACGACTTCCAAAGGTGACACAACGCCTTCCTTCAAGCTTCGCACAGACAGACTACTGAGCAGCGGACATTTGCACAACGCAACCTTTGCACGATACACTTTCCACACAGGCAGACGGCAGAAAACCCACGGAAGGCGCATTGTCCTCCGAAGGGGGCGTCTCCGATTCGGTGGAACTGCGCTCCGAAGGCCGTCGCTGCTGCTTCTTCTTCTTGCGCCACTGGCCGTCGTCGTCGCCCAACTCCACGTAGGCGCCGCTGGAAAGACAAACAGGGCAATTGGTGCAACATCGCAAAATTAGCTCACTTCGGCATACTCACTTCATTCGACGGAGGATCTCCTCTCGGAGACCATCGTATGTGAGGTTGTCCGCCGCCGTGCGAAAGACGATTGGCAGGCCGATCATGTTTCTGAAACGCGACGTAAACATTACGGAACTGCACCACGCAAGCGAGCAAGACACAAAGTGTCAAGTGCATACAATTAACATTCCACCCACTTGTCCAGTCGCTGACTGACGACCGTCGTGTAATACACGGCCTCTCCTTTCGCTTCGGCAGTCGCCGCCGCCTTCCGATTCGGAATCGGCTCCACTTCGAAGACCAGAAGCTTGTCCGTCGGACCCACGTAATATGGGAGAAAATCCGAGCGCGCTGGTACCTTCTGCAGCTTGCCTTGGGCGCTCACCATGGCGACCACAAGCTGGAAATTGAAACAAGGTGTAACAACGTAAGAAATCAAGGATTATTGCATTGCCATCGCACGCACATCGTTCAGCGGCACGTCGGTCTGCTTCGTGACCTCTGCCAGCACCATGGCATATGTGGCGCTGCTCTTGGGCACCATCACTTCCAGCTGAAGAACGCAAAAAGAGGATTGTCGACAGGGTGGTTCAAGCCTCATTATACATCCCTCAAATTTACCACACACCATTTTCCACGCGTCCACGCCGCCCGCCCCGCCATCAGGCAGCGGGACGAAAATCAAGCGCACGCATCGGTGGCGCTTCTCGTTGAAGGGGAGTGGGAGGGAGAGGAAGCAGAAAGGGTCGAACTTGATGCTGATCTTGGCGCAGTCGGGGCAGACCAGCCGCGACTTGAGCTGGCCGTGAAACAGGTCCACTACTATCGAGTCGTTGCGCAGCTTGTAGTCGTCCCAGGCCTCGCGAGCAACCTCCTGAGGAAACAGCCAGAGGTTGGAGGGGGGGGGGGGAGGGAGGGAGGGAGGTGAAGGGGAAGAAGGGGGGAGGGAGGTAGGGAGGTGAAGGGGAGGGAGGTATCCCCACCTCATCAGGTCTGCCGTCTGCCTCCTTCTCCTCGACGTAAGGCTTCTTCCTGACCCTGTTCAGGTCCTCGTGCAGGCCGTCGAGCACGAATGAGAGCAGCTCCTGCGAGTCCTGCTGCTGATAGCCGCTGAACTGGGGCGCGAACTGCCCCACGATGCACTGGAAAACGATCGTTGGTTCAGTGACAGAGGTCATAATATCAGCTGTGTTATCCATCCACCTTGAGGTCTCTGGGAATGCAGGAGTCCGTTTTTCCCGACCACATGCTGGCGATGAGTTTGCCGTAGGCGTTGGCCAGGCGACCCTGCATGCCCAGAGGGTTGTCGGCGTTCAGCTCATCCTTGTGCTTACCCTCCAGAAAGTAGTGCGTCAGGGGACCCGTGTTGCTCAGACACTGGAACGGAAGATGTTGTGATGTGAAGTGAATTTCATTTACGAAATGCGTCATTTGCGAATAACTTGAGAAGTGCGCCACTTGTGAAATACGTCACTTGTGAAATGCGTCTATTGTGAAAAATGTGTTACTTGTGAAATGCGTCACTAGCGAAAATGCGTCACTTTGCGAAATGAGTAGCTTTGCGAACATCGTCTCGTCACCAGACCTGCAGGCCGCTGTTCATAAAGCATGTGTTGCCGAGGTTCTGCAGACCGCAGACGCCTGGTTTGTTGTTGGAACGCCGACCGCCAGACCACCAACTGGACCGGCTGCTCGACCTGCAACAAGTACAGCATCTGCATGTCGCTTCCATGAGTCTACCTCAGACGACTGCCTTCAAACTTGACATTATCCCAGGGCGCTTTGCACAAAACAATAATGCATTGCATTCTTGTTTGGAGCCGGCATTTCGTTTCATTTTCGTTTTCACTGCACTGGTGCAGGACACCCTAGCAGCGGATGTGCGTTGGACCGTATTTCAGCCTGCTCAACCATCACCAAGTCCCAACCATGCGTCAGGAACGTCCACCTTTAAGCCCGCGTCAAGTTTCAAGTGTCAGTCGCCTGAGAAGTTTCTGTCGATTCGGTCAATGTTAGGCTCGCGTCTCGCAAGTCAAGTTGAACTCACAGTACCTACAGAAGAGGAAGCTCTTCAGGAGAAGGCCGAGCGCGTCGGCGCATCTCCCTGCGAGCAGGCAGCTGCGATAGACGTCCCGACAGCTTCTGATTCTGGCGAAGCTCGACAATAGTCGAGTTAGGGATTGGGAGAAGCGTCGGTAGCTCAGAGTCACCGCCAGCCTGATAAGAGACCCATGGTACGCTGTTCACAGCATCTGTCAGAATTTGTTTTTGGGAATTTGGAGCCAAATTTTGCTCCTGGGGACCATACAATCGTTTCTGAGTCCAAACATTAGTCTTGCGAGACGCGAACACGTTATTTGGAAAGGCAACGAGACGCCACAAGACGCAAAGTTTGACTCGAGCCAAACTCCCAAAGGCGGGAAGGAATTACGGTATCAGAGAAGGGGCGGCGGAGTTGTCGTCCCAGGTCGCGGCCGACGACGAAGCGCCGAATAGACTGCTGCTTGCCGAGAAGTAGGCTTCTTCCTCTTCGTCGTCGTCGGCCGAGCTGCAAGTTACATGGCGATAAACAGGCATCAATTCAAAAGTGGGACCGCTGACTTCCCGGCCGTTACTCTCAAGTGGGACTAAACCGGTCGTGACCAAAATTGGACACGGCATTCCACAGGGTGTTTGTGACAAACTGAACAAATTTCACAGCATTTGACGAAATGAACGCGAAATAGCGCAGGTTTGCGCAATTGACACCTTGTTATAAATCTTTCACAGTGCCAGCCCAAGGTCAGCATCCACAATACGACGCGACGGTAATACGACACCATTTACCGTTGATTCCTTCCACCAACTGATATGAAATTCGCACAAGTCGTTCAGAATACCCTGAAGCATACTGAGACCAATTTTGGGCGCGATCGGAGCCGCTAAGCTCCAGGGCAGCGGGCGGAAAGTCAGGCGTCCCACTCTTCCAACCATTCCGTACAACAACACTTTCAAATCAAATCCCCTCACCCCTCGTAGTCCTTGACCTTCCAAGCGTCCTTCTTCTCAGGTCGGAAGTCGGCCACCACCAACTGGTGTCTGGCTACCAGGTCAGTGAGTCGCGACTCCGACTTCTTAGGTAGAAGCTCCAGGCGCGCCTTGCTCGGCGGGGGGTCCTCCCCCTCCCCCTCACCCACGAGAATGTCGCCGGAGTTGGGAGCTTCGTGGACGGCGAACAGACGGACTCGACAGCCGGAGGGGAGGGAGAGCGCCTTGCGCGCTTCGGACTGGAGGGACACTGAAGTGGGCAGGGTTAGCAGCAGATACACCAAGTTCATTAGAGGATTCGGCCAGTGAAGCTATTCGTTAAAATATCAGGTTTGCATATGCAAAATGTTGCCAGATTTCAGACCTTAGGACAGCACGCTACAATCAAAGCGGCACGTTGCAAATTGGTTAGCTATTTGGCTTGGCTCGAAGGTTTCAAATGCTCCTAGAAAGGGACAGCTTTCACCGTCCAAACTCCAATCACTCAGACCCACCGGGCTTGTCGTAGTGGCTGACGACGACGGTGGCCACCGCGTCCTCCGAGTTCCCATCCAGGTAATCCTCCGCCTTGACCAGTCTCAGGTGCAGCTGGTAGACCTCCAGTTGCGCATCGCCCAAAATCCCTGCGTTGTGGATGGTGCGCGCCAGTTCGTGTTGTGGCGACTTCAGATTCCAGAAGCGCTTCAGCTCGGCCCAAACTTCGGAGGGAACGGGCTCGTAGTCCATAGCGTCCAGTAGATTCGGTCGCAGGTCGTAAGAGTCTGCAAAATCGTGGGTTGTGTCTCAGATTACTCGTTCGGCACTTGAGAAGTTGAAACAACCTCTAATAAAGAGGTCGCCGTTGTCGATAGGCCCGGGAGGGGACCCCTTGCCCGCCAGATGCTCCTTGTACTTCGACCACCAGAGCTGCGCCACCAGGTACCTGAGACAATGGATCGATAATGTCAAATAACCACATCGGATTCTCCTTTCCGCCAACTTACCACGTGTCTCCCGCTTTCATTTTGGCAGTCTTCAGCTCCCGTAGAACTCTCGCGCCATGTTGCTGCAGCTGCACCGTCGGAGAGACGGTGATAGAAGTCGACTGTCGCTCCACCGACTCGGAGTTGTCGCCGCTGTGCGGCGGCGGCCCGAATCCGTTCTGGACGACCGCAGCGCCATCCGGTAGCGCATCGTTCCCTCTGACCAGCTTCCGAGCGGATTTTCCCATCCTCTGGCCGCCCTCCTCCTCCTCCACGTCGATTTGAGTCATTCCGACGACGATTTTAGCCACCGAAAGAACTTTAGTTTCGTTAGACTCGACTTCCGCCTTGTCGTGCGCCAGGCAATGACAATGACGAAGCCAAAATGCGTCGTGCAGGGTGGCTCGAGTGCATTGCGACTGGTGGTGGTACAACGCAGTTGATCAATTTGAAAGCGCGCGCTACCGTATCTAAAAATGACATAAAAGCAAATGACGAAGCAAAACAGATCTATTCTTTTGAAACTTTGAATTTTGCAACAATTCAAAATTATTGGAGTTCTTCATCAAAGCGCCACCATTCCAACAACCTTCCGGCCTTCCAGTGGAACTTCTACGACGCATTTCATTGGTTTATTCGTTGCCTATTCGGTGATTTTGTTCGCGTAGAAGTGTTGTTCCGTCAAATACACAGTTCCAATACTAGGCCAACCAACACAGTAACCGATTCACAAGCAAAAGAGTCACACTACATTGGCGACCATTAACGGACGAATTTATGATAGCGAATATTATATAATAGCACCTTTACACGAGACAAGTGTCAACCTCAAGTCCAATAGATTGGGCAAATCAATGCAGTAACGATTGTTCAAAACAGCAGAAAAGAAAACGCAAGTTTCAAACACCTCAGGAAACGACGTTACAGAACGAAACAAAGGAGACGACTAGCAGCCAGGCAGTGCGGGAACTACAGCATGAAATGAAATACACAACCAAGGAAGGAGGCGCGGTTACGAAGGAATAGCGCAAAGCCGTTGAGCAGCCACTACACTACAGCGTATTATAGCACAACAGAATGGCCAAAGACGCCTACTGTACGCCGAAAGTACAGTATCCTTAGCATCAACAGGAGATTGTACCACCATAAGAAGCAACAACGAGACGCGAATCGCGGGGACGACGGGGTCAACAACAGTCGAGAGGTGTTCGCGGTTCGTCCAATAGTTTGCAAGAAGAGTCCAGTAGTCCAAGTATGCCCTGAGGGCATATATTTATGGAGGGACGTATGGGGGCGGCTCCCTCTGGTGGGGGAAGGCGTGGTGCCTGGGCCGGGGACTGGCGCTCGCCGCGGGGGACTGCGTCATCTGGATGGGGGGAGGGGGCTTGTAGAGGGGGTTGTCGCCTCCCCCACCCCCACTCTCGCTTCTCCTGGTGGCGTCTAGTAACAGGGGCTGACGACTGGCGCCCCTCGAGTGGCTTCCATTGAGGTCGCCGTAGGGCGACACTGGGGGCTGCAGAGGGGGACGCTCCTCCTTGACCAGCATCGGGGTAGAGGCCGTCCCCAGGGGACCCTCGGCGCCCCAATCGCGGTCGAGGTCGTCCACCTGCAGAAGAGAGAATCATAGGTTCTCATCCAGAATAGGCACTGGCGCACTAATCCATATGCGAGATATTGGGGGGGGGGGGGAGGTCCCCACGACACCCCCTAGCATAGCCGAGACCGGTATGCCTCATGTCACCCACCAACCCCCCCCCCCCCCCCCAAACATGCATGCATTTCGCGTCAGAATTGGGCGAAATAAGGCTCCTTTTGACACTTCCAATTCCTCCTTCCTCGCTGTTTTGGGGAATTTTTAAGAACGCGATTCCATTCCCTAAATAGATACCCCCAAACCGGGCGGCACCCGTCCACCCACCCCCTCCACACCGACGACCAATCGCACCTTTAGATAATGCACTGATTACAGACGGCACAATGACAGTCTTGCGGTCGCGTCGCTACAAAATTCAATTGTGCAGCCTACATTTTCATCCACTGTTACCACTACGCACCTCTTCGGGGAAGACGACGGGCATTCCTTTGCTGACGAACTCGTTGGTGGCCTCGCGCTTGCTGGCCTTCCCCAGCTTGTGCTTCCTCCGGCGATTTTTCATGCACAGACAGCAGGCGACGATGGCGGCCACGATCAACAGCAGTAGGATGATGGCAGCGGGAAGCACCATGTGCAGTAGGCGGTCCTTCAGGGGTCCCAGAGGGCCCAGCAGTGACGATTCCCCCTCAGCTCCTACCGATTCGATCGGGGGCTCGGATTCTACTGCGCCGCCTCCGGCGCCCACAACTTCACTTTCGGGTGCACAGACGCCACGAAGCTCCATTGTCGCTTTGACGAGCGGGAACTGGCCGCCCAGGGCAGACTTGAAGTCGGCGGTTGGGTCTCCAGTCCGCCGATCGATCATGATGTCCCGTAAGCGATGCAGGGACTTCAAAGGGCAGCCCACCCTGGAGAGACCGGTGTCCACAAGGTCGACCAGGGTAGAGCCCTTGCGAAGGCCGACGATGGCCAGAGTGTCGCTGTTGAGCGCCTTGCCCAGTTTGCGAAGCAGGGTCGCCTGAAGGGAGAGAAAAAGGGATTACGAATCCGATCAGTTTTTGGCACTCCGCCGCTTGAAAAGCGAAGGAGTGCTATAGGAGCGGTAAAGCCTACAGTTAACATAACCAGAGCTAGCGCTCGCTACGAAGCACCTAGGGAGCCAAATTTTTTTTTAAAAGATAGCTTATGACGACGCGCAGCGTGCTCGGGGGGTGAAAAAATTTCGGTGGTGGAAGAATTTTGCGAAAATTCAAAAATTCAAATTTTCCGGTTCAAATAAAAAAAAAGCACGCCATAACTTTCGCAAAATTGGCTCGAATTTGATGATTTTTGGATATGTTGTAGCCATTTGGGTCCTCTACGAAGCGGGACTGGAACGGGCTCCCTAGGTGGTCCGACGCGGGAGTACGGTAGAAAATTCAAAATTATAAATTTTTTCCCACATTTAAAAAATCGTAACTCGGGTTTGCGACGGTGGATCCTCGCAGACTCTTCGATCCGGCAAGGACAATTGTATGACCTTTCGTTTGAGACCAAAACCGCCGAGATCAGTCTTGCCGTTCGGGAGATACGCGGTCACAAAAGTCCCGGGTCCCGAGCGGAAAATTCGGATTTTCGACTTTGAGTGGATTTTTGGGCTGAAAAGCGTGCCTTTAGCGGCAAATTGACCATTGCAACGTGTTCTGCGTTAAAAGTTGGTCTAGACGAAGTGGCTTGACCATTTTGAGGTATCGCACCCCAGCCGCGCCGAATTTTTGAATCCCAGGGTCAAATTTTCGAAATTGTGTTTTCACTTGTTTCGGGGGTTTCCGACGACGCTGAACACGAATCCGGTGTTTGTTTTGGGATTTGGGATGCCTTTACTCTGCTTTCGGCACCCGGCCGGCCAAAAATTGGGTCCCGGGTCAAAATTTCTAAATTGAGTTGACAGTTGTTTCTTGGCGTTCTGATGCCGCAGAATGCGAACCCGGCGTTTGTTTGGCGATTTGCGGTGGATTTAGGCTGATTTTGGCCGAATACTCACGCTCTGTAAAATTTCGCGAAATTCCGAAAATACCGTCCGCCATTGATTTTGCTGCGCCTACAGTACGCCGTCCATATAAGACGCGCTGAGAAAGGCGTCTACGCACGCGCAATCGAACCGAGTTAGACGCCGTCCACCCCAGCGGGGGATCCCCCGCTGTGTCGCGTAGATAAGGCGCGCCTCTACAATTGGAGCGCCGCTGGCATTCTACATTGCGAGTGGTTATAGACAGTCAGCGGTCAGTACAGCCTGCTCCAATGCGTCACTTGCACCACATCGGCCTCTAAGTGTATGGCATCTGCTGAGGCCCACCCCGGGCTATAGACCCTAGTTCTACGCTGAAACAATTGGGAACAAACAAATTTAATGGGAATGCAACACTTGTTGGAGTTTCTGTGCCCCCGTCTGCTAAAACAATCACGCGGAGTGCCTATCTGACACTCAAGGAGTGTCACGTATCACTTGTCTTCATTCCAAGACCAACCTGTTGATCGGGGCTGGAAGAGAGCTCGTCAAAGGGGTTCTCCAGTTCAAGGACGAAGGCGTGAGTGTATTCGAAATCCACGTCGTCCTCTTCCTCTCCAGGTTCCGTTACCGTAACCAGGAAGGCTGTGGAGGCCGTCTGGCCAGCGCGATCCGTGGCCGTCAGTCGGTAGTTCCAAGTACCGCCCACCAGCGACACGCCGACCAATCGCTTGGCTGCTGGATCCAGAGCCAGCCAATCACCGTTGGGCTTCTTCTCCAGTAGATGTAATGAAAGTTCCAACTGATAGGCGTCGCCGTCCTCCTCGTCTTTGAATGTGGCTCTTGGGATGTCGAGCTGGCAGAGCATGCCCCGCAGGCACTGGAAACTCTTCAGGGAGGTCACTAGGCGGGGAGAGTGGTCCTTGAGGGAGGGAGCCTTGGTGGGCGGCTCCTGGATGGCTCGCGTCGTCCTCACGCTTGTTGTTGTGTGTGGGTGTGTGGTGTGTGTGGGTGTGTGTTGGTTGTGGGGGGGGTGGGGGGGGAAGGTGGGTTGTTGTGGGGGGTTTTTGTTTTAAATAGTTTAGGTGTGTGTTGTGTGGTGGTTGTGAGTTTTGTAGGAGGCTACGTCAACAGCCAAGCCCGGGGTATGCGATACCTCTTGAAACACCTCAATGAGCGTAAGACCGCCGACAGTTTCACAACGTCAGAACACGACTCAAGGCCTCTCAAGTAGGCGCTAGGTAAGGCTATAAGTCCTTTATCGACGATAAGCCACTAAACTAACCAGACAATAATAGGCGAACTACTTATACCGCGGCGCGCTATGTTCGGTATGCATGGCATCCCTAATGGTGCCATGCTTACATGCCCCTTTTAGATAAAAGGACAAAGTAGCCAAGACCTAGAACCTACGATCATCAATCACTGATCACAATCACACACTTCCTCGAACGCGTAGAACTGGGCGATCTTGACCGACCAGCTGACGAAACCTTAAACCCCACACGAGAAAATATTAGACAAGCACACGACAACTATGTATGTACTACCAGTAGTCAAAGCGATAAGCCTTCAGAACTCTGCCCATCGCTCATCGCCTCAACACTATCCGAGCGTCAATCGTGCACTAAGATCGCTTCTCACTCCTCAGCTCGTGCTCGTCACCCTCTCCTCTCCCCTCTTTCAAGAAGAAAGCGACTGTTCCCAGGACAGCCAAGCTCAAGCACACAAGCGCTCGCAATGCTACAGTGAGCCTTTAAGCAACTCAAACGCTCGACCTTGTACCCAGGACAAGGGAGAAACACGTCCAATCTGTACCCAGGACAGATGACGAAGATGACACAGCGCATGTACCCAGGACAGATGACGAAGATGACAAAGCGCATGTACCCAGGACAGAGGCGCTATAGACAAGCACACTCAATCTCTACAGGCAACACGATACAAGTGACTCAGAACACCTTGTAGGAACCATAGTCGGACACCGGAAACACGCGAGTATCTGTTCTGTAGTGGGACCAGTAGGAACCCGATTGTGGCATCTGACAACGCCCCCAAAACTTGTTCCGCAAACTGTCCACATTCTGATCCAACATCAGCGGTTGCGTTCTCCAGTTCCAACTCGATGGGTTCTGACCCGAGGTCTGACTCCAGTTCCAAATCGGTCTACGCTGCCAGGCGGGAAACCGGCGAGAACTGTCCCTACAGTAACCACTATAGGACGATCGCTCCCTCTGTCCCTTCCAGTTCCTGGGACTCCGAGCCCTAACTGGCTGAATCGACTCGTCAGCGTCAAAGGACGAAGGCACAGCGGCCGACGGAAACACCTTCCCCAAGCCATTCGAGAGGCCAATACCGACTTTCTCCATCAGGTCGTTGCCTATCAAGATATCGACAGGAAGATTGAAGCTAACCGGCGCCGTCACTTCGAACGGAATCGCTGCGTTCTCACTCGAGCAATAGACGCCCTTCAGCTTCACTGAACCTGTGCTCAGGAAAGTGGAACCATCTATGCCAGTCAACGGGAAGTTCTGATCTTGCGCGATCAAATCAGCGCTACCATTTTGAAGCAAAGTCTCAACGATCCGAGGGCTAACGGTGGTCGTGGTTGCGCCTGAATCCAGGACGGCGACCTGACTCTTCATCTGCCCATGCTTGAATCGGCGCTTCAAGTCCGGCGCGACTTGCGGCAAATTGTCAAAGAGAAAGTCCGTCGCGGGAATCAATTTCGACCCCCGGTTCTCTTGCTTCGAGAGCTGGCACAGCTCATAGGACGACAAATCCCTAGCCGACATAACGAACGCCTTTCCGGACCATTCTAGAGGAAAACCAGCCTGCGTCACTGGCGTCGACTGAGAATCGACCCGCTGCGAAGACGAAGCTTGCTCAGATGGAACCTGCGCGTGAGAGACCAGCGTTTGTGGCGGCTCATTCACCCAGCGCGACGACTGCACATTCTGCTCACCAGCCGGCGGACGAGATTGCTGATCTGGAGGCCTCTGCGCCCTGATCGCATCCTGCTTGAAACAACGGTCGTCTGTGTGACCAAGAAACGGCGTGTAGCCGTTATCACGGCAGAAAGTGCACACTCGATTCTGGCATTCGGCCGCAACGTGTCCCTTTTGACGACAGCGGAAACACTCACGAGCCGACTCGGAACCGCGGTACAAAGGACGAGTTCCAACTCTGTCGAGACGCGCATCTTCCAGAGGCGGCGCTTGAAATGATGGCCCAGCCGATACATTCCGCTGCTGCTGACCAGAAGCCTGTTGCTGACCTCTCGGCGCGCGCTCCGAATTCGACTTAGCGGCCTGTTGCTTCATCTCACGCTCGCTCTCTTTCTCAGCGGCAGTCGTGAAAACGCCGTTCACGGTCCACTCGTCATCCTTTAAGATAGCCTGATTAGCCGGCAAAAGAGACTGATGAACAATGTACGCCTGACAAGATTCGTATCGAGCCTTGTTCTTGGCATTCTCACGATGGCAATTCTTGCCACAAGGACACACATGGGCTTCCGTCTCAGGTACCGTAATCGCTTTCTCAGCAGTCCGGAACTCCCGTTCCATGATCGAACGCCACTGGTACACAGACTGGTAGTTCTGCTGACGTTGGCTCCAAAGCGACGCCATCTTAGTCGTCCGCGTCCTCCTATCAGCGAAGTTGGTGGTCAATTGATCAACGACCTGCTGATAATCGACCTTCACTTCCTCCGACATAGACATGAAGAACTTCAGAGCGTCACCCGTCAACAGCTCCAACAGGTACTTCCGTTTGACATCCTGCGGATAATTCTCGACAGCAATTCCAAACTCGACGAACCAGTCGGCGAAATTGTCTCTGTCTAAACCCGCGAACTTAGCCAAACCCGGCCTGGTATATGCCAGCGTGTTCAATACCGTACCCAAACCGTTCAAGCCATCAGCGGCGATAGCTGTGGAAGAGAAAGGACCCGCCGAATCAGGCGCTCGAGTGTGATTCAGAATCGCCTCCAACTGACGACGCGATTCCTCTCTCTCCTCTCTGCGCTCCTGCTCTCGCACCTGCTCCCTTCTCTCCAGCTCTCGCTCCTTCCGCTCCGCCTCGCGTTCCTGCCTGTCTAGCACCAACTGCAACATTTCCTGCTGCTGCTTCTGCATCGCCAACTGCATCTCCTGCTGCTGACGCTGTATCATCGCCTGAGCTTCCTGCTGTTGGCGCTGCAACTCGGCAAACATGGAGACGATCTGAGGAGCCGGTTCCTGCAACACCGCCCTATCAGAAGAGATACTGTCCCGATCACTGTTATCAGGCTCGTCATCGTCAAACTGATGCGTGCGACCACTCTCATCCAACCTCAACTTCTGAGCACTCTCCTTCTGCTCCGGCTCTTGCTGTTTCAAAGCCAGAACCGAAGGATCCACGCGACCGTAATCGACGTTCTCATCCACCAGAATCTCATCCGTCGTCCTCCGCCTAGCGAGGGACACCGGTTTCTTCTCCGGCTGCGAAGCGTCCATCACAACCAACACCCACTCAAAAGCGATTCCCACCGACCACCGATTCTCACACCACTCCACCACTCTACTCAGGCTCTGCTGTAAACTGCCGCCTATCAGATAGTACGTCCACCGAGAACCTTTCCCGAACGGTACTAGCGTTCCCGGTCAACGCACCACCTGTAGGAGGCTACGTCAACAGCCAAGCCCGGGGTATGCGATACCTCTTGAAACATCTCAATGAGCGTAAGACCGCCGACAGTTTCACAACGTCAGAACACGACTCAAGGCCTCTCAAGTAGGCGCTAGGTAAGGCTATAAGTCCTTTATCGACGATAAGCCACTAAACTAACCAGACAATAATAGGCGAACTACTTATACCGCGGCGCGCTATGTTCGGTATGCATGGCATCCCTAATGGTGCCATGCTTACAGTGTGGGGAATTGGGTGAGATTTATTCTGATTGTTTTTTGTTTGTTCTCTTGTCGTTGATTGTTGTTATGTATGATTAGTGTTTGTTTGTTGATGTTGTCTTTTTTGTTTTTTTTGTTGGTGGGTGTGCTTCCTCTCCCTCCTTTTGTGTCCTCTCTCGCTGCCTGGTGGGTGTCTTCTTTCGTTTTTTTTGGGGGGGGGTTTCGGGGGGCGGGTGGTGGGGGGGGTTGTGTTGTTGGGCGCTGGTGGGTGGGGCGTTGTTTTTGTTTGTGTGTGTTTCTGGGACCCCCGTTGGGGGGGGGGGGGGGTTGTGGAGGGTGTGTGTGGGGTTTCTGTCGGGTTTCTGTGGGTTTGGCGGGCGGGGGGGGGGGGGGGGGGTTTTTTCAGGAGGAGAGAAGACTGTGTGGTGGTGGTGGGGTGTCTGGGGGGGGGGGTGGGGGGGGGGGGGCCGTTTTGGCGCGCCGGGCTTTGCGTTCCGCGCGGCGCGCGGATCAGAGAGGCCTTTGTGAGACCGCGGCGGCGGCACCTTGTGGATGACAAAACGACGAAGGGGGAGAAAGCGACAAGGAACCGCCGCCGTGATACGGGGGGGAAGCCAATGACGCGATCGGCAATTCTCGCCGTCTGGCGGCGATCGTTTCCAGAGATGATTCCTCCCGGGAGAATACAGAGAGCGGAGGCGCTGGAAAAACAATTTTCGGAGCACCGCCCGTCTTGTCCAAGAGACAGATGTTCCATTGTAAGGGGAAAGCGTTCGTTCACTCGCCGAGATGATAGGCAGGCGCGTGAGGATTGAGCAAACGAATGGCGCTCAAAAACTCGGCCAGACGTCCCACGTCCATAGATATAAATGGAAGTCATGTCATCACCAGCTCCGACCTAACACATCATAGGCCATCCCCGTCACCGTCCGACAGTATCTCACCGAGCTATGTATGGTCTAGAGCACTCGTTTGCCGAACAACTCAGCCGAGTGGCGAAGAACAAAGCTTGGATCACAACAAGGAGCGAACACAAGTCACACAGGCACTGTCAGAGCAGCAGTGCACGACGGAAAGAATAGGCTCGAGGTCGAGAATGGACCGGAACGATGCCTGATGGAGAGAGAAAGAGGCCAAGGAGATGAGACTCGGTTCCGTTCGCGGACGCAGCGGCAAATCCTCTGTCAACATTGTAAGGCGGGGGCCGGCGACGGCGCGATCGCGAATTGTATGTAAATTTGACAAACATCGCCGCGGACCGCCCGCCCGCGCAGCAGGAAAGGGGATAAGTGGCGGCGGGAGAGATCGACGGCCGGTGGAGAAGGAGACAGGACCGAAGAGACAGCACCACTACCAAAGGCAAAATCTCGAAGGAACCAAATTGGCGAGCGAGCGAGCGCGCCGGGGACAAAGAGGACGGAGTTCACGCAGAGAACGGATTGACCACCGCCAACCAACGGCCACAACACAGTGGGAGGCGACCAAACAACGGCCCGCGGCGGCGGCGAATTCAGAGCAAACATTCTCGCCCGTTGCCGCCGCCCCAAACGACAACTCCATAATTGATGCGGCGAAAGGACTCCCCCCTACTCCTTCTCCTCCGCGCTCTCTTTCCCCCTCGAGTGGACACCGGCTAGTACCGACCGAAATCCAAGCTCGGTGCTCAGTCGACGACAAGCCGAGGGGGGGGGGGTGGCTCAAGGAGGAAGCAAGGTCGCCCCCACAGGATTATTCATGCGCTAAGCAGATTCGTTTCATTCCAAGGGAGGAAATCTCTCCACCGTAGCAGCATCTGATGCTGACAGGCAGCAGGCAAGCAACCGGCGTAAACAGACATCGCGAATCCAATTCCGGCGCACGCCAGGCGGAGACGGTCACTACAACTCCAAAGGGACGGAGCACAAGCGTGAAATTCTAAATCCGTTCGTCTACACGAAACCACAAATTATTCACTCCCCCTTCAGAAGCGGGCGGAAGCCGCGTATCAACTGCGACCATACCCGGCGTCTTGAGCCCGGAGCCAGATTGATGAATGAGTTGAAGCGAGTGTGTGTGTGTGTGTGTGTGTGTGTGTGTGTGTGTGTGTGACAGAAACAAGATTTGGAAAGTACAGTAACGAGCAAATGATATTGGTTGGGTGCCCCCCCCCCCCCCGCCCCTGTATACTATGCCCCAAGGGTGCCCAGCAGGAGGGAAGGCAAGATTCTTCCAATCGAATCATCGCAGGAGGACAAAGCGCACGGAGCCGAGGTCGACGGAAAGGAAACCGGACCAGTCCATGCGGAAAAGCGATTCTTCATCTACTGTCTTCGCAGGGGGCGCATCGGGGAGAAGGGATGGAGGGGAGAGACGAGAACCACGCGTCAACTGCCATACATACGAAGTGGACGAAGGTCGATGCGTCAAGACGACGACGACACCCCCTCTCTCCGCTTCTCTAGGGAGGGGGAGCGGATGGGGGAAAAGTCAACCGGTCCGCCCAACCGTGACTTCTTGAGACGCCGAGTGGACGGCACGGCGGCGCAAGCCTCCTCCCGACGCGCCGCAAGTGGACCGGCAAATGAGGAGTCGACGCGCAAACCGATTGGCGCCGAGCTGGGGGGGGGGGGGGGGGAGGGGGTCGTAGACAGACAACTCGATTGGGAGTCAGTCGGTGGCAGCGAGAGAAGTCAGCCACCGAGCGGCACTGGTGGCTGCCGCGCCTGCGTGACTAACACGATGCCTGATTCACCGACGTTGGCCCAGAAGCCGGAACTTGGAAGCGAAGCAGTGGGTTAGCGCTTCTCAAAATTTGCTAACGGTGCAGCCACGTACCGGTACCACTCGAGGAAAGAATGACCTGACTGGGCCAGTTCAACACCAAGGTGTACGCGGTCTCCTTTACTCCAAGAAGCAAAGCAGACGACCGTTTTGCTATTTCCAGTTCGGATGATTGAACGCATCAATGTGACCTCTGTTCGCCGCTCCCCTATCAAGTATGCAGGAAGTGGTCATAAATCTGAGCAGCGAGCCTCTGCCCACTTGAGGTCATCGACTGAGACGGCCGCAATAAACGCAAGGTCACGCACAACAGTTGTTGGTCGCGCCGTCGTCGCCGACATGTCTACCTACAATATGTACGTGTATCCGCATACCAGACGCAGCAACTGGGACGGACGGACAGACATTACGACTTCGCATTGCAGGAAGCGAAGTGGACCTTGACAAGGAGCCACGCACATGCACGGCGAAGGACCCAAGACAACACCGACACAGAGGTAGTTCCGGTGATTTCACATTATTACAGACGTCAACGAGTCGTCGCCATCTCGCGACTACTATAGCTACTTCTGCACCAATGCTCCTAAAGGTTTCACCAGGGCAACATAATATGCCGCTGAACTTTTACTGCCGAAGTGCCGCCACCCGCTAACTGAGCAGGCAAAGATGCAGCGCGCATCGATCAGCACACTAAGTGAGTGAGTAAGAAGCGGCGGAACGGGCCAGCCGCTAGCCAGACAGACACACCAGAAGAAGCTTCTCCTCTCTGTCAACCACTAGCAGCGCCCAGCGGTAGAGCGAAAGGAAGCCGCACGTCTTTTCGGCCAAATAGTGGCTAGGAGAGGTGCAAAGCAAAGGTAACCAAACCGGCGACGGCTGTGAAACGAAAGGCTAAGGGAACGGCAGCGCAACGTGACACTTCTGCGACGCCCGACACACTTCCCACAGCGAGGGGAGAAGCTGACGAGGGCACGCAACGCGACGGCGCCATCGCCGGCCGTGTCGAAGTATACGCAAATAAATTTTATGTGCCATTGCCGGCCGTGGCCATTAGCCACGCAAAATGGCAGACACTATACGCAGGAAGGCACCAGCAGAGGTTTTCCGCCAGTCCCGACCCTGCCGGCCATCTGCAGCCCAAGCCACGGCTAGAAATGCCATGCGGCACAGGCATGCACGCAGATCAGCGACAAGGATTGAACAGGCACACAGCTGTATGTATTGCGAGCTTTACAGCTGCGTTTGTACTTTACGGAATAACAGATGAAGAAGGAAGACCGACGGGGACAAATTTCTAACGAGAATACACCGATATGCCACAGATCGCTTTTATAGCAGTGCACAAGATTTTTGTTCGCTGACCCTTCACGAGAAGCCAAGACAAGCCACGTAGGGAAACGCCTTATAAAGGCAGTTGCGTTTGTATCCCACAAGTCGACTGACGTCATGAATGACAAACTGTTTCACATGAGATGAGGCTCATCTCATGTGAAACAGTTTATGAGGTTTGAGAGATAGGCAATAAGTAATCGGCGCTCAGCGCTCATTCGGCGCTCAGCGCTAAGTAATCGGCGCTCAGTTTGGCGCTCGCCAAAAAGAGTCGATTTTCCAGCAATTTGGAACGCGTTTGGGTTGGAAAACAGTTCGGCAACGGCCTGCTGACAGTTACAGACGCACTGGCACGAAGAATTGCACGAAACATCAACCGTTTAACGATTTTCCCAAATCCACTATTACGGTAGGCCAGTTTTCTAGCTTTGTTTAGTTGAGCGCCGATTACTTTGTGCGTCAACCGAATAAAATTTGTTTTTCGACGATTTTGACTTATTTACAAATTAGATTGAAAATATTTTGTGCTTGTGACTTGTGACAGGACTTGTGACAGTCGCGAGATGATGGTAAAAGTGTTTCGCAGCTTCAGAATAGTCGTAACGGCTCAAAAATTGAGATTTTTCGGTGAGCGCCGATTGCTGAGCGCCGAATACTGAGCGCTGAGCGCCGATTACTTATTGCCTGAGAGATAATCACTGGCAAAGGCATGGGCACCAATCCACAATGGTCGCCTAGATATTTGATATTATCATTTGAACGCTTTATTACTATCAATCCTAGTAGATGCACGCTGCATCCGTTTATACCGACTGCCATATGCTCTGATAAAGTATGAGATAAATTCGCTTGTGCAGTGCAAGGCCATGCAGGAACCATTAGGCTGCGCCGACGGTGCCATTGCCAACGTTTACCTCCAGCAGTTAGATCTCACGCAGACGGCGTGGCGTCATTGTTGTTATCGCGGTGCGATTGCGAAACGAATCAGTCAGCTTTTCGAAAGTTCGCGTGTCGCTCTCAGTCTGATTTATTCATCTCCAGAGTTTGAACAAAGCTTTTCGCTGTGGCTTGAGTCGGGTTGGCAACCAAAAGAAGCAACTTCCGGTAAATTTGAGAGGAATATTCCCACAGAATAATGAGCGACAACGCAGCGAACGAGGGAGGAGCCGGCGACAACACCCCCGAGCAGCAGGGTGAGCGTATTTTGTAGTTCGTTTTCGTTTTGCCAAACCCTGATTTGATCGAGTTTCGAAATCCGAAGTGTTGTGAAACATAGGCCGCGTGCCTCGGTAGAACCCACCCAACTTGGAAGTCGAAGAATTCGCCAGTGTTTTCGTGGTCGCGAGCTCGAGATAATCTTTATTTTCGTCGGAATGCCTATCATCTTCACGATTGTCGCTCCGAATCAAGTGCTTATCACCGAATGGTTGCAGGAGGCGCCGCCGCCGCCGGAGGAGGGGGCGGAGCGGCCGCTCCCGCCGCCGCCGGGGCCAGCGACCAGTACATCAAGCTGAAGGTGGTGGGTCAGGACAGCAACGAGGTGCACTTCCGCGTCAAGATGACCACGCAGATGGGCAAGCTGAAGAAGTCGTACGCGGAGCGCATCGGCGTGGGGGCGTCGGCGCTGCGCTTCCTCTTCGACGGCCGCAGGATCAACGACGACGACACCCCCAAGAGCATGGAGATGGAGAACGAGGACGTCATCGAGGTGGGAGGAGAGAGTTTGTGATATTGAGGAGTGACTCGGTGGCTGGAGCGACGGATCTACACCATTCGGGGGGGGGGGGGGGCGGGGGGGGGGGTGGGTGGCGGCGGCGTTGGGCTGGGGCGGAACTCAAGTTAACAAGGATCTCTCTGCTGACCAGGCAAGTCGTCCGGGGGACGCAGTATACTCCACAAATTTGGACTCCTACGCACGGTGACTCCTCTGTTGTTGTGGCCTCCTGACACTCCCAATCGCAAAAGCAATGCTGAATTCGTGATCTACATTCCAAAATACCTCAGATTCGACATACAACACCCCTAGTTTCCTATGGACTCCGGGAACTGAATTGCTGCACTTGGGGTACGGTATTGCAGCAAGATGGGCCTTCCTCCACCTGCTGGTCCGACGGCAGGCAGCCCACCGCTGCGCTCTCAGCCCTCCGGCGACTCCTCCTTCCGCCTCCTCTGGCTGAGAACCAGCTCACGCTCCTTCCAGAGCCACCTCCTGGCCAACAACCGACCCAGGAGCCTCTCTCCCAACCTCTCGACTGCCTGTGCCGGCCCACCTCTCGCCAGGCGCACAGCAGGAGACAACAACCAAACCCTCTGTGCAACTATGCAGTGCTGTGCGGTGCGTCTCTCAGTCGTTGTCCGGCGCACGGCGACTCTTACACACACACACCAAGCCAAAGCAAAGTGACACAGCAGAGAGCACTTCCTTAGCACTTGTCGCCACAAGAGGAAGCCAACTCTGACAAAGACAGCGCGCCTATCTGCTTTTACGCTAGAGCGACTAGGTGCGGCGAAACGACGCGCAACGACTTCCCGCGCAAACGAATAATCAGCGCGATCTGTGTCACAGATTACACCTTCAAAGGCGCATAACTCGCGCTTACGACACCGACACGCGGAAAGGAAAACACCGGCAGATAGCTCAAGTTACAAGCTACCTAACGGTAACAAAACCGGCGCGAAACACTAGACGACGAAGAAGCAAGCAACGAAAAGGCACTCCGACCTAGCGCAAAACCACTCTAGAAAGAGCAAAGGAGGGCGATAACTACCAATAGAGGGGAGAACAGCAGACGGAAGCAAAACCTAACGAAAGGAAACAATGTAGGAAGGCCAATTATCCTACATCTTCCGTCCTGGCTGGGTCGATCGCCCTCGATCGATTCAGGGGGGTCGAAGCGATCCTTGGCGCAGCAGAAGCTCCTTGCTCTGCAGCGAGTGCTTGATCTTCACGTGGGCCAGCCCGATGGCTGTGGGATGGGGGCTCCCCGCTCTCCCTGGGGTGGGGTCGAACCCGGCTTCCCCATTGCCCACGACTTCCTCGTCCAGTCGTCGCTGAGACAGAAATCGGTGACCAGTGGACCCAGGCTCCCAGTGGAATCCTTGGCTGGCCTTCTTCAGCCCCTGCTTGGCCTTGGAGTTGCCCTGGCAGTTGCCGCTGTGGCCCAGCTTGGTCGACTGGCCATCCACGTCCACGTCCAGCTTCTTCTTGGCCCGTCGGCGCACACCACCGACCTTCCTGGCCTTGGAGGAACACCTGGTATAGCTGTGGTGGGACCAGTGAAAGGAGCCTTGGTTTCAGCAGTGTCAGAGATGGCGTCAGGGGCAGTTTTACCATCAGCTGGAACTCCAGTGGTGGCGTCTGGAGGAACACCTGGCATGGCTGTGATGCGGCCAGTGAAAGGAGCCTTGGTTTCAGCTTTGTCTGAAACGGTGTCGTGGGCCGTTGTACCATCAGCTGGAACTCCAGTGGTGGCGTCTGGAGGAACATCTGGTATGGCTGTGGTGGGGCCAGTGAAAGGAGCCTTGGTTTCAGCAGTGTCTGACACGGCGTCAGGGGCCGTTGTACCATCTGCTGGAACTCCAGTGGTGGCGTCTGGAGGAACACCTGGTATGGCTGTGGTGGGGCCAGTGAAAGGAGCCTTGGTTTCAGCAGTGTCTGACACGGCGTGAGGGGCCGTTGTACCATCAGCTGGAACTCCAGTGGTGGCGACCGGAGGAACACCTGGTATGTCTGTTGTGGGGCCAGTGAAAGAAGCCTTGGTTTCAGCAGTGTCTGAGACGGTGTCAGGGGCCGTTGTGCCATCAGCTGGAACTCCAGTGGTGGCGTCTGGAGGAACACCTGGTATAGCTGTGGTGGGGCCAGTGAAAGGAGCCTTGGTTTCAGCAGTGTCAGAGATGGCGTCAGGGGCAGTTTTACCATCAGCTGGAACGCCAGTGGTGGCGTCCGGAGGAACATCTGGCATGGCTGTGGTGCGGCCAGTGAAAGGAGCCTTGGTTTCAGCTTTGTCTGAAACGGTGTCAGGGGCCGTTGTACCATCAGCTGGAACTCCAGTGGTGGCGTCTGGAGGAACACCTGGTATGGCTGTGTTTGGGCCAGTGAAAGGAGCCTTGGTTTCAGCAGTGTCAGGGATGGTGTCAGGGGCCGCTGTAGCATCAGCTGGAACTCCAGTGGTGGCGTCCAGAGGAACACCTGGCATGGCTGTGGTGGGGCCAGTGAAAGGAGCCTTGGTTTCAGCAGTGTCAGGGATAGTGTCAGGGGCCGCTGTAGCATCAGCTGGAACTCCAGTGGTGGCGTCCAGAGGAACACCTGGTATGGCTGTGGTGGGACCAGTGAAAGGAGCCTTGGTTTCAGCAGTGTCAGGGATGGTGTCAGGGGCCGTTGTACCATCAACTGGAACTCTAGTGGTGGCGTCAGGATGAAGACCTGGTACTACTGTGGTGGGGCCAGTGAATGGGGCCAGATCTCCGTTTGGAATACCACTGACAGCAGTTGAAAAGGCGCTTGACTTCTGAGTTGAAGCCCGCTCTTGCGCCAGCTGTTCAGCTGTGGGAACGGGGGCTGAAGCGAGGTACTGTATTCAAGATGAACGATGGAAGTCGTACCGAACCAGTAAATTCTATAATTGAGCAGCATCGAATGACTAATATTGCTAAAATATCGAATAATAATATTTAGTTCTACACGGTGAATAATTATTGCACTTTGACATGCCTTCGTTGTTTCTTCTTTCGTTGCTCGAATATTGCCACTAGACTAATTAGAGATGTAGGACAGACGTTCGAACGACGCGTTCAAACTGCTACTGCATCAGAAATGTAGAAATGTTTACCGGTGACGACTGCTGGTGGTGGCGTTATTGAGCTCAAGTCGGAAACCGAAGGTTGAGTTGCAGTTCTGCCATCTGCAGAAACCGTCTTAGTTCCACCATTGGCTGAGCCCACAGTAGGAACTGGTCGAGTCACAGCTGAAGTGGACAAATCGTAGCCGATTTTGCTGGCATAAACCAAAAGGTGGACGAGGCTCACTACCGTGATCGTCGGGCTGGACGGCATCTGTCTTGTCTTTGTCGATGTCAGTGACTCCAACAGAGGCCGATGGGGTGACCAATGGAGCCTCAGTAGTGACCCCAGGTGACACTGCTGTAGTCTTGGCTGTTGGACCAGTTGGTTCAGTCTTGTCTTTGTCGATGCCAGTGACTCCGTCAGTGGCCGATGGAGTGACCAATGGAGTCTCAGTAGTGACTCCAGGTGACACTGATGGAGTCATGGCTGTTGGACCAGTTGGTTCAGTTTCGTCTTTGTCGATGTCAGTGACTCCGTCAGGGGCCGATGGGGTGACCAATGGAGCCTCAGTAGTGACTCCAGGTGGCACAGTTGGAGTCTTGGCTGTTGGACCAGTTGGTTCAGTCTTGTCTTTGTCGATGTCAGTGACTCCGTCAGGGGCCGGTGGGGTGAGCAATGGAGCCTCAGTAGTGACTCCAGGTGGCACAGTTGGAGTCTTGGCTGTTGGACCAGTTGGTTCAGTCTTGTCTTTGTCGATGTCAGTGACTCCGTCAGGGACCGATGGGGTGGCCAATGGAGACTCAGTAGTGACTCCAGGTGACACTGTTGGAGTCAAGGCTGTTGGACCAGTTGGTTCAGTTTTGTCTTTGTCGATGTCCGTGACTCCGTCAGGGGCCGATGGGGTGGCCAATGGAGACTCAGTAGTGACTCCAGGTGACACTGTTGGAGTCATGGCTGTTGGACCAGTTGATTCAGTTTTGTCTTTGTCGATGTCAGTGACTCCGTCAGGGGCCGATGGGGTGGCCAATGGAGCCTCAGTAGTGACTCCAGGTGACACTGCTGGGGTCTTGACTGTTGGACCAGTTGTATCAGTCTTGTCTCTGTCGATGTCAGTGACTCCGTCAGGGGGCGATGGGGTGACCAATGGAGCCTCAGTAGTGACTCCAGGTGACACTGCTGGAGTCTTGTCTGTTGGACCAGTTGGTTCAGTCTTGTCTTTGTCGATGTCAGTGACTCCGTCAGGGGCCGATGGGGTGACGAATGGAGCCTTAGTAGTGACTCCAGGTGACACTGCTGGAGTCTTGGCTGTTGGACCAGTTGGTTCAGTCTTGTCTTTGTCGACGTCAGTGACTCCGTCAGGGGGCGATGGGATGGCCAATGGAGCCTCAGTAGTGACTCCAGGTGACACTGCTGGAATCTTGGCTGTTGGACCAGTTGGTTCAGTCTTGTCTTTGTCGATGTCAGTGACTCCATCAGGGGCCGATGGGGTGGCCAATGGAGCCTCAGTAGTGACTCCAGGTGACACTGCTGGAGTCTTGGCTGTTGGACCAGTTGGTTCAGTCTTGTCTTTGTCGATGTCAGTGACTCCGTCAGGGGCCGATGGGGTGGCCAATGGAGCCTCAGTAGCGACTCCAGGTGACACTGCTGGAGTCTTGGCTGTTGGACCAGTTGGTTCGCTCTTGTCTTTGTCGACGTCAGTGACTCTGTCAGGGGCCGATGGGGTGGCCAATGGAGCCTCAGTAGTGACTCCAGGTGACACTGCTGGAGTCTTGGCTGTTGGACCAGTTGGTTCAGTCTTGTCTTTGTCGATGTCAGTGACTCCGTCAGGGGCCGATGGGGTGACGAATGGAGCCTCAGTAGTGACTCCAGGTGACACTGCTGGAGTCTTGGCTGTTGGACCAGTTGGTTCAGTCTTGTCTTTGTCGATGTCAGTGACTCCGTCAGGGGCCGATGGGGTGACGAATGGAGCCTCAGTAGTGACTCCAGGTGACACTGCTGGAGTCTTGGCTGTTGGACCAGTTGGTTCAGTCTTGTCTTTGTCGATGTCAGTGACTCCGTCAGGGGCCGATGGGGTGGCCAATGGAGCCTCAGTAGCGACTCCAGGTGACACTGCTGGAGTCTTGGCTGTTGGACCAGTTGGTTCGCTCTTGTCTTTGTCGACGTCAGTGACTCTGTCAGGGGCCGATGGGGTGGACAATGGAGCCTCAGTAGTGACTCCAGGTGACACTGCTGGAGTCTTGGCTGTTGGACCAGTTGGTTCAGTCTTGTCTTTGTCGATGTCAGTGACTCCGTCAGGGGCCGATGGGGTGGCCAATGGAGCCTCAATAGTGACTCCAGGTGACACTGCTGGAGTCTTGGCTGTTGGACCAGTTGGTTCAGTCTTGTCTTTGTCGATGTCAGTGACTCCGTCAGGGGCCGATGGGGTGGCCAATGGAGCCTCAGTAGTGACTCCAGGTGACACTGCTGGAGTCTTGGCTGTTGGACCAGTTGGTTCAGTCTTGTCTTTGTCGATGTCAGTGACTCCGTCAGGGGCCGATGGGGTGGCCAATGGAACCTCAGTAGTGACTCCAGGTGACACTGCTGGAGTCTTGGCTGTTGGACCAGTTGGTTCAGTCTTGTCTTTGTCGACGTCAGTGACTCCGTCAGGGGCCGATGGGGTGGCCAATGGGGCCTCAGTAGTGACTCCAGGTGGCACTGCTGGAATCTTGGCTGTTGGACCAGTTGGTTCAGTCTTGTCTTTGTCGATGTCAGTGACTCCATCAGGGGCCGATGGGGTGGCCAATGGAGCCTCAGTAGTGACTCCAGGTGACACTGCTGGAGTCTTGGCTGTTGGACCAGTTGGTTCAGTCTTGTCTTTGTCGATGTCAGTGACTCCGTCAGGGGCCGATGGGGTGGCCAATGGAGCCTCAGTAGCGACTCCAGGTGACACTGCTGGAGTCTTGGCTGTTGGACCAGTTGGTTCGCTCTTGTCTTTGTCGACGTCAGTGACTCTGTCAGGGGCCGATGGGGTGGCCAATGGAGCCTCAGTAGTGACTCCAGGTGACACTGCTGGAGTCTTGGCTGTTGGACCAGTTGGTTCAGTCTTGTCTTTGTCGATGTCAGTGACTCCGTCAGGGGCCGATGGGGTGACGAATGGAGCCTCAGTAGTGACTCCAGGTGACACTGCTGGAGTCTTGGCTGTTGGACCAGTTGGTTCAGTCTTGTCTTTGTCGACGTCAGTAACTCCGTCAGGGGCCGATGGGGTGGCCAATGGAGCCTCAATAGTGACTCCAGGTGACACTGCTGGAGTCTTGGCTGTTGGACCAGTTGGTTCAGTCTTGTCTTTGTCGACATCAGTGACTCCGTCAGGGGCCGATGGGGTGGCCAATGGAGCCTCAGTAGTGACTCCAGGTGACACTGCTGGAGTCTTGGCTGTTGGAACAGTTGGTTCAGTCTTGTCTTTGTCTACGTCAGTGACTCCGTCAGGGGCCGATGGGGTGGCCAATGGAGCCTCAGGAGTGACTCCAGGTGACACTGCTGGAGTCTTGGCTGTTGGGCCAGTTGGTTCAGTCTTGTCTTTGTCGACGTCAGTGACTCCGTCAGGGGCCGATGGGGTAGCCAATGGAGCCTCAGTAGTGACTCCAGGTGACACTGCTGGAGTCTTGGCTGTTGGACCAGTTGGTTCAGTCTTGTCTTTGTCGACGTCAGTGACTCCGTCAGGGGCCGATGGGGTGGCCAATGGAGCCTCAGTAGTGACTCCAGGTGACACTGCTGGAGTCTTGGCTGTTGGACCAGTTGGTTTAGTCTTGTCTTTGTCGACGTCAGTGACTCCGTCAGGGGCCGATGGGGTGGCCAATGGAGCCTCAGTAGTGACTCCAGGTGACACTGCTGGAGTCTTGGCTGTTGGACCAGTTGGTTCAGTCTTGTCTTTGTCGACGTCAGTGACTCCGTCAGGGGCCGATGGAGTAGCCAATGGAGCCTCAGTAGTGACTCCAGGTGACACTGCTGGAGTCTTGGCTGTTGGACCAGTTGGTTCAGTCTTGTCTTTGTCGATGTCAGTGACTCCATCAGGGGCCGATTGGGTGGCCAATGGAGCCTCAGTAGTGACTCCAGGTGACACTGCTGGAGTCTTGGCTGTTGGACCAGTTGGTTCAGTCTTGTCTTTGTCGATGTCAGTGACTCCGTCAGGGGCCGGTGGGGTGGCCAATGGAGCCTCAGTAGTGACTCCAGGTGACACTGCTGGAGTCTTGGCTGTTGGACCAGTTGGTTCAGTCTTGTCTTTGTCGATGTCAGTGACTCCGTCAGGGGCCGATGGGGTGGCCAATGGAGCCTCAGTAGCGACTCCAGATGACACTGCTGGAGTCTTGGTTGTTGGACCAGTTGGTTCGCTCTTGTCTTTGTCGACGTCAGTGACTCCGTCAGGGGCCGATGGGGTGGCCAATGGAGCCTCAGTAGTGACTCCAGGTGCCACTGCTGGAGTCTTGGCTGTTGGACCAGTTGGTTCAGTCTTGTCTTTGTCGATGTCAGTGACTCCATCAGGGGCCGATGGGGTGGCCAATGGAGCCTCAGTAGCGACTCCAGATGACACTGCTGGAGTCTTGGCTGTTGGACCAGTTGGTTCAGTCTTGTCTTTGTCGATGTCAGTGACTCCGTCAGGGGCCGATGGGGTGGCCAATGGAGCCTCAGTAGTGACTCCAGGTGACACTGCTGGAGTCTTGGCTGTTGGACCAGTTGGTTCAGTCTTGTCTTTGTCGATGTCAGTGACTCCATCAGGGGCCGATGGGGTGGCCAATGGAGCCTCAGTAGCGACTCCAGATGACACTGCTGGAGTCTTGGTTGTTGGACCAGTTGGTTCGCTCTTGTCTTTGTCGACGTCAGTGACTCCGTCAGGGGCCGATGGGGTGGCCAATGGAGCCTCAGTAGCGACTCCAGGTGACACTGCTGGAGTCTTGGCTGTTGGACCAGTTGGTTCAGTCTTGTCTTTGTCGATGTCAGTGACTCCGTCAGGGGCCGATGGAGTAGCCAATGGAGCCTCAGTAGTGACTCCAGGTGACACTGCTGGAGTCTTGGCTGTTGGACCAGTTGGTTCAGTCTTGTCTTTGTCGACGTCAGTGACTCCGTCAGGGGCCGATGGGGTGGCCAATGGAGCCTCAGTAGTGACTCCAGGTGACACTGCTGGAGTCTTGGCTGTTGGACCAGTTGGTTCAGTCTTGTCTTTGTCGATGTCAGTGACTCCGTCAGGGGCCGATGGAGTAGCCAATGGAGCCTCAGTAGTGACTCCAGGTGACACTGCTGGAGTCTTGGCTGTTGGACCAGTTGGTTCAGTCTTGTCTTTGTCGACGTCAGTGACTCCGTCAGGGGCCGATGGGGTGGCCAATGGAGCCTCAGTAGTGACTCCAGGTGACACTGCTGGAGTCTTGGCTGTTGGACCAGTTGGTTCAGTCTTGTCTTTGTCGACGTCAGTGACTCCGTCAGGGGCCGATGGGGTAGCCAATGGAGCCTCAGTAGTGACTCCAGATGACACTGCTGGAGTCTTGGCTGTTGGACCAGTTGGTTCAGTCTTGTCTTTGTCGATGTCAGTGACTCCATCAGGGGCCGATGGGGTGGCCAATGGAGCCTCAGTAGTGACTCCAGGTGACACTGCTGGAGTCTTGGCTGTTGGACCAGTTGGTTCAGTCTTGTCTTTGTCGATGTCAGTGACTCCGTCAGGGGCCGATGGGGTGGCCAATGGAGCCTCAGTAGCGACTCCAGGTGACACTGCTGGAGTCTTGGTTGTTGGACCAGTTGGTTCGCTCTTGTCTTTGTCGACGTCAGTGACTCCGTCAGGGGCCGATGGGGTGGCCAATGGAGCCTCAGTAGTGACTCCAGGTGACACTGCTGGAGTCTTGGCTGTTGGACCAGTTGGTTCAGTCTTGTCTTTGTCGACGTCAGTGACTCCGTCAGGGGCCGATGGGGTGGCCAATGGAGCCTCAGTAGTGACTCCAGGTGACACTGCTGGAGTCTTGGCTGTTGGACCAGTTGGTTCAGTCTTGTCTTTGTCGACGTCAGTGACTCCGTCAGGGGCCGATGGGGTGGCCAATGGAGCCTCAGTAGTGACTCCAGGTGACACTGCTGGAGTCTTGGCTGTTGGACCAGTTGGTTCAGTCTTGTCTTTGTCGACGTCAGTGACTCCGTCAGGGGCCGATGGGGTGGCCAATGGAGCCTCAGTAGTGACTCCAGGTGACACTGCTGGAGTCTTGGCTGTTGGACCAGTTGGTTCAGTCTTGTCTTTGTCGACGTCAGTGACTCCGTCAGGGGCTGATGGGGTGGCCAGTGGAGCCTCAGTAGTGACTCCAGGTGACACTGCTGGAATCTTGGCTGTTGGAACAGTTGGTTCAGTCTTGTCTTTGTCGATGTCAGTGGCTCCAACAGAAACACTAGTGAAAATGGGCCAGCGGTCTGTGAGGCCACCAGGTTGAGTAGAGTGACTGACGAGTAGAGTGGCTACGGTCGGCGCACCGCTTGTTCCGGTTGGTTGCGTCATGTTGACTGCTGGGGATATCGTTGTTATGGGGACGGTCGTAAACTCACTAATACGGCCATCTGGGACGCCGCCATTTGGACGACCAGTCATAGGAACCGCATCGCCAGATGTCGCGGCATTGTCTGGGGAAGCGGCCTCAGGCGTACCACTGGTGGTCACCAAATACTCAGCGCCATCGGGCGATGCCGCCGAAGTCGGCCGAAGGCCGTTTGGCAGGGCACACGGAGTTGCAGGCGCTTCCGTTTGAACGTTGTCCTCGCCGGGAGAGCCATCGGTGCCGTCAGCGGTGGCATTGGATGGGGCTTGCCCGTCGGTGACGGGGCAGTCGCAGCAACCTGAAACACTGCAGAGGGCTGCTTATGCTCAAGTTTCTGACTTTGCTCGTCTGTGTGCAGTCAGTACCTACGTACACAGTTCCGTTTATGCTTTTGCGGCAGTTCGCGCAGTATTAGCTTGCCCGTATACAGTGTTGCAGTGCACCTGTTTACTTCTCTTACCGCAAGGGTCCTGCTTCTCCAGCTGCTCAGTGAGTTTCTCAATTTCGGCGTCGAGCTCGTCGATTTTGTCCTCCAGTCGATCGACCGTCTCCAGTAGCTGTTGCAAGACATGCTCGATCGATTGTTGTTCACCGCATACAGTCCTTGCGCCGATTAGGACGAGAAAGGCGACGATGGTTAGGCGCAACATTTCGACTGCGGCAACACGGTATGTTGCGACTCTGTCCGGCGGGCGGGAATAGCGCGTGTGTGGGCCGAAATGGCCCTTACATAGGGGCACGAAAATAAACTTGCAAGGGCCGACTTTCCAACAAGCTCGAAACAGACGGGTATCCCGTTACAATCGTTGAACTGCCCTCGGTTTCACGTTTGCCACCGACGAACAAGCCACAACCGTACTATGGAGCTGACGATGGGCGGGGCTACGCATTTCGTTAAGACTGACACGAATACAATGATTCAAAGCGCGAATCACACAGCATGACGATATGCAAGCTATAACAAATATGGACACCCGCCCGGCTTGCGTCTACCAGCTCAAAGA
This sequence comes from Linhomoeus sp. GSCO2_2, assembly GCA_030248115.1. Lineage (NCBI taxonomy): Eukaryota > Metazoa > Nematoda > Chromadorea > Monhysterida > Linhomoeidae > Linhomoeus > Linhomoeus sp. GSCO2_2. Next base: position 54,693 of record JASAMZ010009261.1, on the reverse strand, counting down.
TGCATGTAAGATCGTGTGTGAGTATGACTGGAAGTTTGGGCGTGGTTCCTTCTCTTGGTGTCAACCTCGTTCACAAATCACCTCTGAATCAGGAAGTTTGAACGCCATTTGTGCGTATGTCATCTCGTTTCGGCCTAAGTGCCGGACGAGTGTCTGCAGCGGTCGCGTTGACTGATGCGCGAGGCGGACGGCGCTCCCAACTCCTCCGGTAAACACGAGAGTTTACCGAGTTGCAGACACACGAGTACGGTTACGCTTTCACAAACAACAAAACGACACGAGGGAGAACAAAATGGAAGCGTGCCAAGCGACACTGGCATTGTCATACGCAAAGAAACCGCCTTTGCACACAGTCTCCTGTACTGCAGATTCCGCCGAGCTCTGTCTGCATGCCTACCTACCATCAACCTTCCTTCCATAAGACGGTAGACAATGATCTCAAACAAATCAACGCTTCACTCCGCCTCTTCCAACACAACGAACTCCTTCCGATCCTGCTCGTTTTGCCGCTCTGTTTCCTTCTTCTCGTCTGAGGGCTTGTCGCTCTGCTTCCTTCCCTTCTCCCACTGCAGCATCATTACCTTCCTATCGAGGATCTTCTCCACAGCGGCTTCCGATAGCACGCTGCCGCCTGAACAGCAGAAACGGCATACAGCACACGTTTGCTGAGCATGGCGAGCAACATTCATTGCGAAGAAAATTTGAGACGAAATGTCGGCAAAATATATTTGGGTCAAAGCTCACCGACGAAATCTCGAAATATGGGAAAACAATTCTAAAATTTGCATGGAAATACCTAATTATACATGCCACTCATACAGACTTAGTGGTCCTAACTCCTAAGAGTGCGCAAGTACACTATCATTCAAGCATAGGTTTCTTCTCACCCTGCTCGACGGCGTTCAGCTTGTCCGAGTAGTCGACGGAGGTGAGCAGCTCCACCAGCGTGTCGTGCAGACTCCGACGCTCCTCAGCGCCCACCTTCTTCTGACCTGCGCACGGAGATATCAAAGGCGGGTTTGAAACATAACCGATTATGTTGGGTGCAGCTTCCAAGCTCCAGCAATCCCATGCCGCCCTGTATCGCTACCGTACCCACCCGCTTCAATAACGATCTTCTCCAGCCGTCTCTTGTTCTGCGCCGTCTGCACCAGTCGGTCGTCGATGGTTCCCTGGGCGCAGATTCGCAGCACTAGCACTGGCTTCGTCTGCCCGATTCGGTGACAGCGGTCCTGCGCTTGCAGGTCCATTTGGGGGTTCTGAAAGAGAAAATAGGCTACTGTTTCCACCGGCAAAGAAAGAGGAAAGAGCTAACAGGGGATCGTTCGTGCTTATCTTGATAGTTGGAGTCGCGGTCGAAGCGCGCGTACCAAACAAACACTACATCCTGTTATCATCAGAGACTACGGTATCACAATCAGTACAGCAAGCGCTAAACCCCACCCAGTCGCTGTCGTAGATGATGACGGTGTCGGCGGAGGTGAGGTTGACCCCCAGGCCGCCCGCCCTGGTGCTGACCAGCATGGCAAACACGCTCGAGTCCTTGTTGAAGCGCTCCATCTGAGTTGTTGAACAAAATATGTCCACAAAACGCTAATCGCTAGAATGCCATGGTTGAATCATGCACCTCCTCCTCCCTCTCGTCAAGTGTGTTACGCCCGTCCAGAGTGGCGACGTTGTAGCCTCGCCACTGGCAGTAGTCGTAGAGGATGTTCAGCAGCTGCACCCACTGAGAGAAGACGATCACCTGCAAATCGAAGGTGGTTTGTTACTATAAATCAACACGGCTCGTTTATGAGACAAGAGCAGGCCTTGTGCTGTCTCAGGTGCAGCTGCTTGAGAAGGCAGTCGAGAACGAGCATCTTGCCGGAGTCGGTGACCGTCGTGTCGTCCACCACGTAGCTCCCAGCTTCGTCCACCTGAAGCAGTGGGGGTGCTTCCACTAACGACTCCTCCAACTTCTGCTACACTACACAACGCATGCACGTTGAACTCGATGAGATGTGGGTGCATGGTGATCTTGCGCAAGGTGGTCATCATGCTCCGAATGGAGCTGTAGCGGTGCGCCACGCCCCCTCCTCCCGGCGTCTTCGAGGTAGTTTCTTCCGAATCGGGCGAGGACGACTTCTCCCGGTCCTAGAGATGTAGTTGTTTTCAAATATTTGAAATTTTTTTTGTAAATTTCGGGTCTGAACAAAACACTTTTGCATCCCTACCCAGTCCTCTCCCTCATTCTCAATTTGCGGCCCGTCGTATCCGACGGCGAGGTCGAAGTCGTCCCCTTCTTCGATGCGCATGACGTCAGCCATGTTATAGCGTTGGCGGCTCTGCCGCTTGCCCTCCACGATCAGCTGAATGGAAGAGAATAAGGAGAATAAGATACCGTAAGCAAGTCAATAAGCAGCCCCCCTCCCCCCAAGACCTCTCTCGAAGGTCAACGTGGAGAGGGGGCTTATTGGAGCATTTACGGCCTAGGGCTGTGTACAGGGTGGTAGAAAGACTCTGCAATCTCCCCATCCACCTTGGAGTTGCTCTCGTTCTTGCTGTGGGTCTTCAGTGGTCCCAGCTGGTAGTCGAGCGTGTCGCGGTACATGTGCTGCTGCTTGAGCGTCATGGGCGCGTAGATCAACACCTCCTTCTTGGGCGGCAGACAGAGCTCCACGTTCTTCTTCTCACGCCGAAGCATGAAGGTGCCTGTGTGTAGTGGACGTGTGTGGAATGATAACACTGATCGAATACTGTTACTGTTTGAGGCAGAGAGCAGAGCAGAACCTAGGATCTGGTGAATTCTCTCGACCATGCCCCTCTCCCTGTCCTTGGCCAGGAGACGACGACTGCGCTGCTCCGCCGCCTCCTTCTCCTTCGCGTCGCCCGCTCGTTCGGCGCTCGCTACAAGACGAGAGCAGCAATTCTGACTATGCTTCGTTCGAGCGGCCCCACCTGAGGCGTTGCCGCCGCCTTCTTCCTGGGCTCTATCGGTGACGTCGCTGAAGTCGAAGAAGTCCAGAAACCTGAAACCCAATGTGAACTATTTCCCGAGCGCACAATCCCCTGAAACTTCTGAAAGGAACATTGCACTTACCAGGCGACGTCGTTGAACACCCGGGGCATGAGGAAGTTCAATAGCGACCACAGCTCCGTCAGGTTGTTCTGCAGGGGGGTCCCGGTCATCAGCAGTCGAGTGCCCAGGTTCAGTTGACGCAGGGCCCTGCAATGATTGAAGAGGTGTGGACGATATATTGAAACGATAACAATGCCTGATGAGTGCAGATGACACTGCAAGTGAGACAAGTCAACACGAGGCGCACCCGTGGAGTTTGCAGGTGAAGTTCTTGATGCGGTGTCCCTCGTCTAGAATGAAGTAGGGGATCTCGAAGTTGGCCAGCAGGTTCTGGTCCTTCATCACCACCTGAGAGAAGGAAGGTTCAAATGTCTACACCTTCTGCGCCAGCCTTTAGAGTGTCATTTCAGCTGTCGATTTCATTTCAGTGCTATTTCATTCACTGCAACTGCGAAGCCACCGACCGCACCTCGTATGAAGTGACGACGACGGGGCAGCAGCGCCCCTGCAGACTGGCCAGCTGATGCTTCGCCCTGAACTGCGGCAGCAGAGTACGTCGCTTCTGGAAGTGGCCGTGGTAGAGCAGCACGGGAAGCTGGAACAGGATACAAAGGGGGTTTGCGAGCGAAACCCATCTCAGAAAGTCATCTGCAGTGGTGTACCTCTGGGGCGAACTTGCGGAACTCGCGGATCCAGTTGTTCAGCGTCGACAGAGGAGCCACGACCAGGATCTGAAATTGGGCAAACCTAATGGACCAACGCTCAACACGCGGATCCAATGACACTTTGTTGGAGTCCACTTCGCCACCCGTACAGCACACGCAAAGCAACCTCTGGACACCCACCGGACCGCGAGAGACGAGGCTGTTCTCGTAGAGGTAGCAGCACATGGTGATGGCCTGGATCGTCTTGCCTGAAGAAAGCGAATTTTGTGCAATGAGTGTGAATGGTACTGTTCGTCCTCTGACGACCGCACCCAGACGCCACGCGCTAAATCTGTGATCGTGCTGGGCAGGCATATCGTCTGCAGCGGGACCTTACAGAATCCGATTGAATAAACGCGACAAAAGATATCCCAGAAAGTAACTAAGGGCCGAACCCACCCAGTCCCATCTCGTCGGCCAGGATTCCGCTGACGCCGTTCATGTAGAGCGACTGAAGAGTAGAACTAAAGGGTGGAACTGTAACCGTCCACAACACAATTACTACACAGACCTTCATCCACTTGAAGCCTTCGATCTGGTAGTCGCGCAGTTTTAGCTGCTTGTCTCCTCCGCCGAACAGGCGCGGTACTTGCTGGCCCAGCAGGGGGTCCTGCTCTTCCACTTCCGGTTCCACTTCTTCCGTCGGTTCAACTTTGCGAGAATCCATCACTTGGAGATTCTCCTTGCCTTCCGATTCTTCCTCGATCGGCTGCAATTTGCGTAACTGAATTGGGGAGAGAAGACCGCTGCGCGCGACTATCGCCTGGAGCCAAGGCCGGGCATAAGGTACATCAGCGTGCCCTGTCTCTTTCTCTGCCAATGCGTTCGCGCCGACACAATCGTCGGAGTAATTCGACAATCGATCACCTTGCCATCCTCCTCGGCCGTCGCTCGCTTGGGTCGACCTCTTCCGCGGCGAGTCGCCTCTATCGGCCGGTTCGCGTCCGCTTCTCCCTTGCGCTCGGACTTGGAGTTTTTGGGAGCTACGGCAGTCGACGCCGGCTCGTTGCTCTCCTGCCGTTGGCTCTGACTGGCCGCTCGACGGGCGCTCTTGCGCACAGGCTGTAATTCGACCCCGCGTTCAACCTGTTGCACTTGCATCCGCAGGCACATTGAAAACTTCAAAAGAGACAACCACCTCGACAGCGCTCTCCTCCTTTTCGCCCTTGGCCTTTCTCTTGCGCTGCTGCTGGCGCTGTCTCCTCGCGAGCGCCTTCTCCTCCTTCTCCCTCTGGTCTTTCATGCGCTTCTCGATCACGCCCTTGAACACGCCAGTCAGCTGCAAAAGGCGCTCCAACTGAGCGAACAGCGCCTCCTTCCCGTTGCCCTCTTGCTTCTCCTGCTGCTTCCCCTGCTCCTCGGCCAGCAGAGCGCGACCCTGACAACGATGACGGGGCGTCGAATACGCTTCTCTATCAAATGTGGCAATCACTCTTCTCAATCGCCAGACCTCGTGCTCCAGCTTGTCGAACTCCTGGCTGGTGACTTCCTCAAGTCTGCGCTGCTCGGCGATAACTTCGGCGCTCAGCTGTTGTCCTCCCTCCTCGCCATCGCCGCCAGTCTTCATTCCTGCTTGTGGTACGAGATCGTCTCCGTCCATCGACGCAGCCATTTCTTGCTGAGTAGAAAGGGCGCGTTGCACAGGAGCTAAAATCTACTCGAAATCTCTCGACTACTCGTCTACCTGGCTTTCGTTCTACCGTCTATGCCCGTTCGCCAAGTGCAGTCACACGTTCCAATTATATCCGAGTTCTCTGCGCTTGTCGACGACCTTGAAACACCGAATTTCTTTGACTGAAGTCTTGCGTTTCAAATACGGCCCTCAATGGTTTTACGCGCGCCAAACGAGTGCGCAAAGTGCGTTCCATGTGGGACGCAAAACACGCAATCCCAATAGTAAGATGATCGTTGGCTCTGGCACCAGCTGGGCTAGTATAAAAGTGGGCCAACATGCTCAAATTTTGAAATCTTTGTTGTTGTAGTAGCCGATTCATTCCGCGTCGTCCGCTCCAATGAGGGTTGGGAGGCCGAGGAAGGCTGCCGCTTCCTTAGGGGCTGACCAGAGTGACTCCACGGTCAGTGCCGTTGCCTTCGCCGGGCAATTGAAGAGGTGTACGGTGTCATGTGGACTCTGGCCGCAAAGTGGGCAGTCGTCGGTGACGCCGTCTTCAATTCGCGCCCGGTAGCTGCGGAGCAGGCGGCTGAACCCTGACCGGAGTTGGGACAGCGCCGCTCTGGTGCGTCTTGGGAGTTGTTTCTCGGCATCAGATATTGCCGGAGGGCGTCTTCCCAGGACTCTATTGGGTTGGTAGCCATCGATAGCGCTTCTGACTGCCGTCGTATGTAGCTGCTTTATCCCTGCTTTGTAGCCGGCCTCTGTCAATCCATCGGGAGGCACCAGCTCTCCTACGGAGTATTCCGTAAGGAGAGTTTTGTGGATGGACCGTGGTGGCACAGCTAGACTCAGCTGGTGATGATTCGGATGCTGGTCTAAATGGCAGCTGAGGGAGAACTGGCGGCACAGCATCCTGTTGTGATCGGCCACTGGGGTGATAGACGCCTCTTCGTGGAGATGGTGAATGTGTGCCATTTGGGTGCAGCCAGTGATGGTTCGCAGGGCTTGGTTTTGACACGTTTGGAGCTCCTTCCAGCGGGTGGCACTGAGATTCGGAGACCAAATCGGGGCTGCGTACGAGAGCACCGAACGGCCCGTAGACTTGTAGGTGGCCGACAGGAGTTCCTTGTCTTTGCCCCAGGTGGACCCAGCTAGGGCCTTCAGAATCATAGATGGGCAAGGTCCAAAACTTAGACCTGGCAGGTCCCAGACCCAATGCGTAGTGGTCAATCGGGAGTCACAAATTACCCCAAACCGAAACAAAAGTAGTGGGTCAACAAACAGACTGAGAAATCTTGATGTGCCATTGTGATAAGAAGATAGTAAAACAATTTTCAAATGATAACTTATGGCTATAGGATACACAAAATGACAGAAAATTCATGCACCGCAGGCAAAAATTTTTGAATTCAGAGATCAAACACCAAGGAAGTGGAGTGAAAATAGCGAAAATTTTAAATTTTATGGTGAAAGATTTACAGAATCTGCACAAATATACAAACATGTGCTCAAATTTCTCGGTCGGCATGCGTAGTGGTCCGGATTGGCCTTGCGTAGTGCGTAGTCATCCCAAAATTAAGGGTTGGATTTGCCAACCCTTGCCAACCCTTTGCCCATCTATGTTCAGAATGCAGTTCCTGCTTCTGACCTTCTTCGCCAGGTATTCGGCATGGGCGTGGAACTTGGCCATGCTGTCAAAGACCACTCCCAGGAGCTTTGGTTGGTTGACCGTCGGGATGGCAACCCCGTTGATGGAGATGGGCAGGGTTTGTCTGGGTTCCACGTTGTGGCTTGTGAACAGGGTGGCGGTGGACTTCTCTGCGGAGAGGAGTAACTGCCGCTCGTCGAGCCAGTCGTGGACGGTGGTCAGATAGGCATTGATCCTATTGCAGATAGGGGGAATGATAGGACCCGAGCTCCAAATAGTGATGTCGTCCGCGTATGAGGCCACGTATACGCCAGGTGGTGGGGGTGGAAGGCCCGCCATGTAGGCGTTGAATAGGACTGGTGATAGCACTCCTCCCTGAGGCACGCCTGCCTTCATGACGCGACATTTACCGCCTGTAGGTTCGAGTGCCAGTCGGGATGGTGGGCGTTGAAGTCGCCCATGACCAGCCCTTCGAAGCTCCCAAGTAAGGGAGTCAGATCAGGAGTGTAGCCCGGTGCGCAGCTGCTGACTGGTGGGATATATACGTTCACCAGTGCAACCTCTTCAGCTCCCGACCTGATAGCTATAGCCTGCAGTTCAATATGGTCGTCATTCAGAGTGGATGGAATAGGTAGCTGCCGAAACTGAATGGCGGAGTGGACGACAAAGGCCAGGCCACCACCCTGGTCCCTGTCTCTATCCCGTCTCAGAATTGCATATCCAGGGACAGTTGGTAGTTTGGACTTGGAATTCAGTTTTGTCTCCTGGATTGCTGCTACCATAGTCTTTGTTTTCTCCATATGCCGGATGAGCTCATGTATCTTGCCCATGAGACCGTTGCAGTTCCACTGAATGATAGTGAAACTGTCGGAGGGGTCGGTGGCCAAAGGTGGAGCTGCTGTGGGTGGCGGAGGAGTGGGCGGGGCGTTCCTGGCCACGGCACAGCAGGGGCCAACGTTTGGTAGGAGGTTTTGCCACTCTTTGACCGTTTTTGCTCCCGAGCAACTCAAATGTAGCCACTCGCGACAGGAAGTGCATTCCACAGAGGTGTCACAGCGGCGGCGTACTGTGTTCTTCAGCGCTATCTTGCACACGGAGCAGTACCAGACTGGGCCCGGGTTTGGCTCAACACCGGCCATTAGCAGGAGCATACGGAGCAGCCCGGCCGGAGTAGGCTGCTCCTCGGCCAAAAACCCCATTTGAGCTTGACGCGGGAGTCGTCGGAGGAGTAACTGCCCTTGGTCGCCTCTTGGGAGTGGCGAGTGGTTCGGCGTCGCAGACGCGGCAGTCTTGGGAACCGAAATCTTTGAGATCTTTCGAATTCGATGGTGCTTCTGAGCTTGGGGTTGGGATACACGCTCAGCTCAGCTTGGGATGGGACTGGCTCTAGCAGACGTAATTTGTACACCGTGATTACAGTTCACCGTACCATTTCCGCTTGTCAAACTAAACTGCTCAGTTGAAGCTGTAATTTCTTCTAGGTTTTAGCCGCGCCGATTATCCCCTGGCACTGCCGTGTTTATCCGCATTGGCAGTAATTGCAAAGCTTGGCGATTCAACTGAGAAATTCGAAATTTGAATATCGGAATCCAATGTACTGTATATCTCCATTACTGTATCGCGCCGTATAAACAAATTGGTTGCAATAGTTGTCAGGCGAACTCGAGGCGGTTTCGTTTCGTTTCGTTTCAAAAGAGAAGAAAGCGAAAACTTACAGCGGATTGAGTTTGAGAAGAATGGCTGAAGCCCACTCCAGTGCACTCGATGAACTGATTGAACAGTTGACCCCTCTCGTGTGTTTGACTGTTTGATTTTGAAGCATTTGAATCGAAAGGTCGACGCATATCATGACATTTCCAGTTTCCTCCTCCACCCATCCTGGGCGAATTCGACCCCATCGAGATAACGGAGGCGGCGCCGAGAATCGAGCGCGACCTCGTCAAATACGGCTTCGAGATCTTCGGCGAGAAGTTCCAGTTCAAGAAAGGGCTCCTCGGCAAGATGATCGTGCGCAGCCCCTCCAAGATGTTCTTTTTTCCCAACTTTCGGCCGGACGTCGACAAGGAGTTGGGGTGAGTTGGTGATGAACAGAGTTCTGTAATAGGCACAGAAGAGTAAGTAGAGTTACAAGGCGGGAAGAACTAATTTGGTGTTTGGTTCAAATGTAAAACACGCCGACGTTTGCGCGAGGTCATGTCGTCTTTTTGACCTCGTGAACTGTTGTGTTGTGTGTCGTGTCGTTCCCCGTGTGGGCGCAGAAGTTAGGTGGATGGTTTCAGAGAGTTCTTCAAAAAGAACTTCCGGAAAATGGACGCAGCCGGTCAGAAGAGCTTCGAAGTGGACAAGGCCCTGATTCTTGAGCAGATGACGACGAGGACCTTCGCGCCTTGGAGCCCATACGGCGGCGACCAAGACGACGGATTCACTGGTTTCTCAGCTTTTGTTTTGTGAAGTGTAATTCTAGACCTTTTTGCCTTCCCCCCCCCCCCCCCCCCCCCCCTCCCCTCCACCCGATAACATCAGTCGTTGCAGGCCTGTTCTGCGTGGCCATCTGCGAGGACCCCTTTTGGTTCTTGGCCGCTACTGAAGATTCGACGCAGGAGGAAGGCGCCGACGAGCAGCAGAAGGGAGAGGAGAAGAACCGAGTGGAAGCAAACGAGAAGGAAGCCAGTACGACGACGAAAACTGACAAGAGGAAGAGCAAGCCAAAGGTCATCGAAACGGGCAAGAAGGCGGAGTCGAAGTACGGGCGCACCGGTTACTTTCGCGCCCGAATCGAGAAGTGCGGCGAACAGGACGGTCACTTCTTGGTGCGTCGTCGTCTGTTCCAAGCCTCACTCTTTATTGATCAACTGTAGTTAATCCCCTGCTTCCAAAGGTGCGTCTGATCGACGACGACGAGTTGCTCAAGTGGAACCTGGGGAAACGCCACCACCGCCACTTCTGGAGCTGCCCCTCTCCAGTCTGCGGAAGATGCCTCGCTTCGCGCGGGACCTGCCTCTGCTGCGCTTCCAGCTCTCCAACGCCTTCTGGATGCCGCCCACTCGCTGCTCCACACAGAACCAGGCGCTTTGGATGGTAGGTGTTGCAGCGTTTGTTGCAGCGGTATCATCATTGTCATGTTTTATATTGTGCATGGATTCCATCGACTGTCTTTCAGGTGCCCCCATGGAGGGAGCTGCCCCTGCTGGAGTACGGATCCTCAGAGGTAGTGGCAGCGCAGCATGCAGTGGTAGTAAACTAAGGTTGTGAGACTATCGACAGGCGCCAATCATTGCAGACGAGGCAGGAGTTGGCCAGTCACCCGGAGGAGGTTCGAGCGCTGCTGGGCGAGCTGACCCACTACAGTCACAGGCGTCTGTTGCGCGGCAGCAATCGGCGCAGCTACGACGAGCACGACTGGGACGTGGAGGAGGACATGGAGGACGTCGTGGGCGTCAGACTCATGGGCAGACTGCACGACCGACTGCACCCACTGCACGTCTACACATGCGTTGTGCTGCACCACACGGAGGTTTGTGCGCGACACTACATACTTGAGAAACTGAGATGACCACTGCTACGGAATTTGTTGTACATATGTGTTAGTACTTGAGGCGGAACGCAGGGGCTTCCAGCCCACCCGGTCCCTGTACAAGTTCCCTCGCATGGCGACGACGAAGCCCGACCAGGTCTACGTGGAGAGGACCGAACCCAACGCCCACTGCCGCGTTCTCATTCTCAAGGCGCTGGGAGAGTGAGCGCCTGCCTACGTACACACTTTTCCTCTCTATTTCGCAAACCATTTGCCGATGTGGTTGCTGGTGGCGTAAACAGCCGCGTCCAACTCTTCCTTCTAATCTGCCCATTCAGACTGACCAAAGACAGAGACGCCGTGGTGGCTTCTATGCGTGACCAGTGGGCTCTGGAAGCCTCGAAATCCCACCGATTCCCCCCTGCTGAGATCCCGGAGAGCCTGTTCAATAGCGGGAACGAGGTGGACGATTTGGGCGGTCTGAGGATTCGCAAGGAGGACGAGGGAAACGAGCCCTTCCCCTACTTCTACGCCATCCCACTGGACAGGATCAAGGCGAGAAGCGTGAGTTACAGAGTGATAGGGAGAGGAGTGAGAGAGGGAAAGCATACGTACCTAGAACAGTCGTCGCAGGAGCTGAACAGGTCGATCAACCGCAAGGCTTCCCTGGTGCCCCTGTGGAGCCGGGTGGCGCGGCCGGCCCTCGGTCAGGCCTGTCTGGCCAAGTACCACGGCAGCTTCTACCGCGCCGAGCTTCTCGGCTGGCGTCCGCGCGAGAAGCGCGCCCGAGTGCGCTTCGTCGACTACGGCAACGTCAAAGAGACCACTCTGTCCGAGGTCTACGCCTGCGTCCCCCTGGAGGAGCTGGACGAGGAGAATGGAGGGCAGCCGGACCTGGTCGTGAACTCGCCCAAAATGGCCCTGTTATTCAAGGTATTAAGGACAGTCTATATCAAAAGTGTGAGACAGAGCACAGAGTTACAGTACACTCCGCGTACAAGCATGTATGTACCTAGCACTGAGGAGCCATCGTCGATTGTTGCAGTTGCCGTGTCCCGTCCCGACGCCGACCAAGCGGGGCGTCTATGGTAAGCACATTGATTGACAACTACAGTCGTTTGGCGAAGCGTTACGGTGTCCTATTCTAGCCGGAGATAGGTTGGAACAAGAGGAGCTTTCGACCTACGACTGCGGCGCCTTTCTGCCAAAGAACGACAGCGTCCAGCGTTGGGAGCAATACATGTGCAACGTGGTGGGGATTAGCTTTGAACTGACAATTGACTTATCAGTTTTGTGTCGGTTGTTTGTTTTGCGTACCGTTGACTTCTGTAGTAGTTCAGGAGAAGGACACTAAAACCAAAGTGTTGTCGAGCAACGCGAGCCACGTAGTCGACCGCAAGAGCGTCTATCGTTCCTGGCTCGTCCACTGCTACAGACAGGGCCGGACTCTCTACAGGGGCAGCGAGCGAGTTCTCAGGGTCAAGGGTCTCTGCATTCAGGACAAACCGGATGGTGAGTAGAGTGGGGGACAACACAGAGAACGGCGCGCTGAGTGCGCAATGCGGTGTCTGCTCGTCGCGCCACGTTGCAATAGCTGCTGTAGAGCATACGGAACGATGCGTCCCATCTTCAGACGTCCCTTGGAAGGACCTGCTGTCGGAGCTAGGCGTCGAGAACGCCATGGCAGTGTGAGCCTATGAATGAGCTTCGCTTTGAAGCGCTTAGTAGTGCCTCAAAGTCCAAACACTGTAAACGTGTGCAGGGCCAGCGGCCTGCGTGAGCAGTTCCCGCCGGTGCAGGCGCCCGACGGTCTCTTCAATGTGGGCATAGAGGTGACAAAGGAGGACGAGGGAGACGAGCCCTTCCCCCACTTCTACGCCGTGCCCAAGAGCAGGGCCAAGAAGAGACTGGCAAACCGCGCGATGCGATTCATTACCTACATAATTTTAAAATGATTGCTGCGACTGGGGCTTCTGTCTACGCAGGAGGTGAACGCGGCCATCGACCCCAAGTACCTAGAGCCGTTGCTGACGCGCGTGGAGCGCCCCACCACTGGACAGGCCTGCCTCTCGCGTTGGACGAAGGACGCGATCTACAGGTGCTCCTCCCGCTCTCCTCCTCCCTCCTTTTCACACGCTAGGTGGGGCATTGGGAGTAGGGTCTATTCCACCCCGTCTCTCCCTCCCCCCCCCCCCTCCATCCGCCCCTCCCTCCCTTTCTTTCTTTTTCCCATCGTCTCTGCCTGCCTCTCTAGAGCGGAGATCCTGGAGGCCGACCTTCGGACCGAACGCGCCCGAGTGCGCTTCGTCGACTACGGTAACGTGGTGGAGAAGCCTCTGTCCGAGATCTACTCCTGCTACCTCAGAGGCAACAGCCCGGAGTTGGGACAGCCGGCAATCGTAGTCAACACGCCCAAACTGGCTCTGCTTTTCAAGGTACTGAGGTGTTCATTTGGGGTTGTGAGTCGTACAATTCTTCGGCGAGGATATTGTCGCCCGCTGGTGTAGATACGTGGTCAGAATGAATCTGATGTCTACTTGCCCTTCAGATGCCGGAAGTGGGTCTGAAGCGCGTGTCGTCCGCGCGATCGATGAGCGGCAGCAGTCGTGCCAGCGACAACGGCGGCGCCGCCAGCAGCAGCCACCCAGTGCGCACTCGGAAGCAGCAGGTCGTTGTTGCGCAGTGCTGACACCGAGCTGTGTATGTGCGCAGTGGTCTCACTCTTCTGCAGACGGAGCGACTGACGCACGTGTTGAATCGGCTGGCGGTAAAGGGCAATGTGGCCTTCCACGTCAAGTGTAAGAAGCAGAAACAGGGGGAGAAGAGACAGCCGCCGCCCTACCGAGGCCTCGAGAGGCTCCACGAGGTGGAGCATATCTTCTACAAGGACTTGAAAGCGGGTGGGAGCTCTTTCCCCTGTGAAGAGAGACGCAAACACATGGCACATCCAGTGTCGCATTGTTCTACGAATGGCGTAACAATATTCACGCCTGCAGAGGACAGATATTCAATGAACCGCATAGCGCTCTGTAATTCTAAATATCCACACCCATGAACTGCAGAACGACGTCTGTGAGCGCGCAAACAGATGGAATAAAGCTCTTTATTCGACGTTTCGGAGCTAAACTTCCTTATGGTGGGGCGAGTTCAGCTCCGAAACGTCGAATAGAGAGCTTTATTCCATCTGTTTGTGCGCTCACAGCCGTCGTACAGTAGTTGATGCTGTGGATATTTACAGAGGATAGCTGGGTCGACGTCCTGCCCTTGCTGGAGTCGCAGTGAAGTCGGAGAGAATACCGAGGCGACAGCGGCTAGGGTATCGTGCTAGTAGCAGTGAAGTTGCTTCAGTTTTGTCCGTTGCTCGTATAGCAATTTTCGTTCCTCCGCCCATGAAGACGCCTACTGCGCACGTACACTATAATACATCATTATTAAGCCTATACGTATAGTCGTGCAATTTTGTTATGCCGTTTCCCAACAATATCTCGGTTGTGTCCGCCGTGATGAGGGTGATGAGAGTTAGTCGTCGCTGAGTGATTTGTAGCATGGTGCTTTCACTGGTTGAGGAAAAGCGGTAGGAAACCACAGTGGATACTGACAGAATACTGGAGGTATCATCAATGTAGCTAGTACTCTGCAGCAGACAGTTTCCTCACCCTTGCTAAGAGGCGCTTACGCAGAGACTGCCTGAGTAAATGCCTAACAGAATTTCCTGATTAGTACACTGTTGCGCTGGACACTTCCTCTTAATTTTGTCGGCTGGGACGATTCGGCTTCCTTTGTACACAAAGTTCTTTCTTGACAGCGACACACAGCACACTACATAAGTGCCAAAATGAAACACCTGAATTCTTGCGAGCACGCATAAGCTAATACCTATGGTACTTAGCGCGATCGCTGGGCTGTCGGAAACGTTGGCCTTCCGCAGTATCACAATCTTGGGTTACCAACCTCACCTAGCCGACTTTCGTTCCCTACATGTTATGCGGTCCTCTTTGGGTGGCGCTCTTCCACTGTTGAAGCAGCATGTTGAAGTGGTCGTCCTGTTGGCGTCCCAGTTCCGTTCTTCCAGTTGCCGTGTGGACAGTGGTGACCTGCTGAACCTGCTTGATGGGCTCCACCTTGCCCTTGAACACCTGCGACAACTGGGTGCGCAGAGGGCCGCTCCTCTGGACCATGAGCAGTGGATTGAGTAGGGAGGACAGCGCCACGAAAAAGTAGATCCAGGCGCTTGTCAGATGGGCTTCAGCGGGCAATCCCAGGGTCTCGAGCGTCTTGGCGACCGCTGAGAGCACCAGGACGATGAAGGTGAACAGGACCGCGTGCGCCACCACCGGGCCCAGAAGCATCCTCGTGATCTCGACGTTGCGCTTGAACTGAACTCGGAAAGCCAGACTGCTGCTCTGGGAGTTCACCTTCATCGTCGACAACTGGCGCTGGTTCCATCTGGAATATTGGCTTGTTGGGATGCATCAGTCTACCCTTGTACCATACGTGCTTTAACGCACTACACCTGAGAAGTTTGTAGTATACAAGGACCGCCGCCGCTTCGCAGGGCACGAAGGCGACTTGGACAAAGACGAGAAGTGGCCATGGGGCCGCATTGGTGATGTTGCAGACGGGCATAACCGGCCGCACATCACTCGTCTGCAGCACAAGCGCTCCAGCGCCCATCACTGCAGTGGTGAACGCCAGAGAAACAGCAATGAGAGTTGCGCTTAGTTGGCAGTCGCTCGACGACTTGTAGACGTTCCTCACAGCAGCGTGCCGCTCCAAGGCGATGGAGAACAGGTTGTACATGACCTGCTGAGCGGCTAAGGCGTACCACAAATCTTCTTTCACGAAGCAATCGGCGAGGCTTATTGGGAAACGGCCGTACTGGCCAGTCGCTATTAGGTAAAGAACGAAAGCGCTCTTGTATGCCAAAGCCAGAGATGTGGCCAGGCTGCTCAGTGTCAAGTACAGTAGGAGAACCTTCAGATTTCGTTGGTAGATTCTGAAGGTCCTCGTGAGCAGGAGAATAAGAGTTGAGTTGGCCACCAAAGACAGGAGGGATGTAGCGCAAGTGGCCAACATCGAGAAGGAGTAGGCCTTGCTCTCCGCTATACTACGGCTCACGTTGTAGACATCCATTGCTGCCCAATGCCTGCGTCGAGTTCGATCTTCCTTCACTAACCACTAGTGATTTGGACTGCTAGAGTGTGACTGTCTAAATATTCGCACCGTGTCAGTAATCTATAGCCGTTCCTAATCCATCTGCAAGCCCTCCTAAACGACACTTGCTCAAATTAGCCCGTGGTCAGCTGGCTAATCCAGGCTACGGCACGCCAGGCACCAGAGGCGTCTCAAAGAAACGAGTACTCCGTAAAAGCATCGTTTGTAGATACGCCTAGTGATGGCCTATCCTGCTCGTCTTCCTTAGCAACGAAAGGCGGCTCATTTCCGACAACATTATCTTCATCTTCAAAGATAGTCGAAGGCGAACTGTACTGTCGTCGAAGGCGAACTGTCGAAGTCCTCAGGCCAGCAGCGCTAACAAACCGTCTCATTTTCAGACGTACTTATACACACGCGGCATTGCTATCGACCACTCAGACGTTGCGTGCAGACGCATATTGAGCACTACAGTGGCGGGCCCAGGATTTTCCGATAGGTGGGGCACAAAATCCAAAATTTTTCCAAAGCGCCGCAGGCGAAAATTTCGCACTTTTAGGCCATTTTAAAGCCAAAAATTGCCAAAATTTGACCTTTGCAACCCATTAGATACCCTAAATTTAGATTCAAAATTGCGCCGCAGGCGAAAACTTCTACGTTTTTCGCCTTCCCTGTACAAAAATTTGCCTATATTGAGCGCCGCAGGCGAAAATTTGGCGATTTTTGGTCCCTAAATGGCAAATTCTCTTACAAAATAGCGCCGCAGGCGAAATTTTTTGATATTCGTGTGTCCTTTAAGAAAATTTTTTCTCAAAGGTCGGACCGTAAGGGGGGGGGGCAGTAACCCCCGGCCCCCCCCCCCTTTGGGCCCGCTAGTGCTAAAGTCTGTCCAAAAAAAACTGAGACTGGAGGTTTTTGGGGGTCTTCCGATGTTGTAGTATGATGAACCAAACCAAGTTTGGTACCAACCGATAGGTCTCGACGAGCTCTATTGGGCTACGCATGTTTCCACTTAATCACGCAACACGCACGGAAACGGGACGCCACAGTAAAAAATCGACTTTTTTTCCTGACTACAGATTTTTTTCGTTCCACTTGCATTTTGTAGAGCAATATGTCCTTACTAAACCCTGTAAGTATGAAAGTTCAGAAACCAGCCGTTCAAAAGTTATAGCGATTCTCCCGACCCCTATTTTTTTTATTTACTAACATTTTTTCGGAACCCCCCGAAATCGGAGTCCATTTGGCTATTTTTCGCGGGTTCTGCGGCCGATCTGGCTGAAATTTGTAGGGTGTGTGGGGAACACATGGAAACAACTTTTGGCCAAACGACGCCCTCCTCGCTTGTCGGAACCGCCTGCGGCGCTTGTTTTTCGGCGAAAATTGACAAATTTTAAATTCGATTGAGATTGACTTGAGACTCTGCAGCTTTGGGCGTCTTGCTTAGGTGCGCTGCGTAGACATTAAGTGGGCCCACATACCTGCCAAGTTTGGCCTAGCCGCGCCTCAAGAACAAAAAATTACGAGCGAAAAACTTTGCGACGTTTCGATCACAAAATCAGTTTTTGGCGTCCCAATGTTTACAGGCCCATTGCTCGAGAACGGCAAGCGGCATTCAGTTGGCTTGTGCACCGTTGGATTCGCCGTTTGATTCTCTATCGTGATGCTGTACGTTTGGTCATTTGTAGGATTTCCCTGGAAAGCGCCATGCGCTCCTGTGATTTGGGGCTGCAGAAGTTACTGGCAACTTTGACATTACGCTACAGTCAAACGTGACGTTGTTCGAAGATGGTGTAGTAGAATAAAGTATTTGTCTTTGTGCCCTCTGTCTCTCCACCAAATTTCAGCTGAATCGGTTGCAAACTATTTTTGACGAGACAGCGAAATATTGTACATTAATTTGTAGAAAACAGTTTGCAACCGATTCAGCTGAAATTTGGTGGAGAGACAGAGGGCACAAAGACAAATACTTTATTCTACTACACCATCTTCGAACAACGTCACGTTTGACTGTAGCGTAATGTCAAAGTTGCCAGTAACTTCTGCAGCCCCAAATCACAGGAGCGCATGGCGCTTTCCAGGGAAATCCTACAAATGACCAAACGTACAGCATCACGATAGAGAATCAAACGGCGAATCCAACGGTGCACAAGCCAACTGAATGCCGCTTGCCGTTCCCGAGCAATGGGCCTGTAAACATTGGGACGCCAAAAACTGATTTTGTGATCGAAACGTCGCAAAGTTTTTCGCTCGTAATTTTTTGTTCTTAAGGCGCGGCTAGACCAAACTTGGCAGGTATGTGGGCCCACTTAATGTCTACGCAGCGCACCTAAGCAAGACGCCCAAAGCTGTAGAGTCTCAAGTCAATCTCAATCGAATTTAGAATCTGTCAATTTTCGCCGAAAAACGAGCGCCGCAGGCGGTTCCGACAAGCGAGGAGGGCGTCGTTTGGCCAAAAGTTGCTTCCATGGGTTCCCCACACACCCTATCAATTTCAGCCAGATCGGCCGAAGAACCCGCGAAAAATGGACTCCAATTTCGGGGGGTTCCGAAAAAATGTTAGTAAATAAAAAAAATAGGGGTCGGGAGAATCGCTATAACTTTTGAACGGCTGGTTTCTGAACTTTCATACTTACAGGGTTCAGTAAGGACATATTGCTCTACAAAATGCAAGTGGAACGAAAAAAATCTGTAGTCAGGAAAAAAAGTCGATTTTTCACTGTGGCGTCCCGTTTCCGTGCGTGTTGCGTGATTAAGTGGAAATATGCGTGGCCCAATAGAGCTCGTCGAGACCTATCGATTGGTACCAAACTTGGTTTGGTTCATCATACTACAACATCGGAAGACCCCCAAAAACTTCCAGTCTCAGTTTTTTTGGACAGACTTTAGTTGCATAAGGCAGCTTTCATCTTCGCGGCGCCCTTTCTGAAAATTGGGCGGCGCTCCGCCACTGCTGCAGCAGCATCTTGAAGTGGTCGTCCTGCTGCCTGGCCACCTGCTGCTGACCCGTTGTCGTCGTCCTTCCAGTCACCGTCTGAATAGCCACCTGTTGAACCTGCTGAATGGGCTCCACCTTGCCCTTGAACAGTTGGCGCAGTTGCGCCCTCAATGCCTTGCTTCTCTGGACCATGAGTAGTGGGATCAGCAGAGAACACAGTGAAACCAAGGGGTAGATCCAGGCGGTGGTCAGGTAGGCTTCCGTGAGATGGCCGAGTGACTCGAGAGTCTTGCCACCCAATGAGAGCACCATCACGATGATGGTCCAGATGATAGCGTGCGCGATGACGGGTCCCAGTAGCATGCTTGTGATCTCGACGTTGCGTTTGAACTGCACCCTGGCGGCCAGGCTGCTGCTCTGCGAGTTGACTTCCATCGTCTGCAACTGGCGCCGGTTCCACCCGAAATGCCAATGACAGAATCCTCTGGAAGATTTCACAGGGTGCGGCTCTGGTCGCTGTGTTTTCAAAGTGCGCCACATGTACCTGAGAAGGCCGGCGTAGAGAGCGACGGCTGCCACTTCGGCCAAGACGAAGACAACGACGACCACTGCGGTCATCAGCCAGGGCGCCGCGTTGGTGGCGTTGCAGATGGGCATGACCAGGTCGTCCGCCTTGACTGCCAGCACAACGCCTCCCACTCCCATTACACCACTCGAGAACGTCAGACAGAACGCCACGAGAAGAGCGCTCAGTTGCCAGTCGCGCGAGATCTTGTAGACGGTCTCCGCCGCCCTGTGCCTCTCCAGAGCGATGCAGAAGAGGCTGTACATCACCTGTGGGAGGAGGGGGGTGGTATGTATCATAAAACGATCGGCACCAACATGTGACAGTTGAACGAGAACACTTATTTGCGTTTCTAGTTATCACTCCTGCAATGCATCATGAGTCGCGAGACACACCTGTTGAACCGCCAAGGCGTACCAGAGGTCTTCTTGGACAAAGCATTCGGCATAGCTGATTGGCAGTCGCTCGAATTGTTCTGTGGCGATCAAATAAAGGACAAAAGAGCCCTTATAAACTAAGGCCAGGGAGGTCAGCAAGCAGCTCAGCGACAAATACAGAAGGAGGACTTTCAAGTTTCTCTGGTAGATCTTGAAAGTTCTCGTGAGAAGAAGCGTTAGAACCAGATTGGCCAACACAGCCAAGAGGGATGTTGCGCACGTAGCAAACAACGAGATTGAGAATATCTTGCCCTCTGCAATGGTCCTGCTCAAGTTGTAGATGTCCATCGCCGCCAAGTACTCCTCCAGCCCTCTTTGTTTCAGCGGGGTTCTGGGCGAACTCGAGGTACTGAGTGAGTGATATGAGTGGTACTCGAAGTACTTCGCATCGCACTTCACGGAGTTCAATGATCACCACTCGTCAGCAGAGCAATGGCCAGCACCCCAAATATAATTTTCAAAATGGGTCTAAGTTTGTCTTATTGCGCTCCGCTTAAATTAGCAGGGAGGGCCGACAGCATTAAGCGCTATTTGGGTCCATACATCTGGACTGGCCTGTACCTTATAAGGCCGAGCATAGAAGACTTGATAACAACACCGAGCGTCAAGTTTGCTACTAGTCCGCGCTTAGCAACGAGGCGCCGCTGCACGCAAGCGATGGCCCTTTGTTCGACTTCCTTACGAGAGCCTAGTGACTACGATGACCGCGAAGTCGACACAACACGGCAACCCCGAGTAGAGCAGTAGAAGTAAATGAAGCTTAAGGTACAGTACCTGCCGTGTAATGTAGGTAGGCAAGGGAAGTTCGAACGAAATTCCATTGCTAGTATTCGTCTCGCTTGATCATGACCTCCGCCCCCCCCCCCACCTCTTAAACCACCGGATTTTCCGCTTTAGCGGTCTCCCTCTCGTCGCCCCCTTCAGACACACGAAGGTGAAGTCAGGAGGGGTGCAGAATTTCGGTACTTTTTCAGTTATTCTTGCCTTTCTTGCCTTATTATGCAATGACATTGTGCCCGCTACTAGCAGTCTCCAGTCAAAACTACGTGGTTGCTTTCACTTATGCAGAACAGGTACATACACCACACCATGTACGATCGTAGACAGCCGAGTCTGCAGAAGCCGACACTCGGTTTTCTAACGTTCGTGGTCCTGCGTCGACGCGACCGTGACTCGATGGCGCTTCTGCTACTTTTCCATCCGCTTGGCAGCAATTTTCCACTGCTGTAGCAGCATCTTGAAATGATCGTCTTGCTGCAGACCTCCCTGAGGCTGGGCCGTTGTCGTTCTTCCGGTCGCAGTCCGAATTGTGACCTGCTGAACTTGGTGTAAGGGTGCGATGACCTTCCCCTTGAACAGTTGGCGTAGCTGAGCTCTCAGCGGCTTGCTTCTCTGAATCATGAGCAGTGGGTTCAGCAGAGAAGACAGCGCTACCAAGGTATAGATCCAAGCTGTGGTCTGGTAGGCCTCCACGACGAAGCCCATGGACTCGAGCGTCTTGGCGCTTATCGACAACACTACCACAATAACAATCCAGATGATGGCGTGTGCTATCACTGGGCCCAGTAGCATTCTTGTGATCTCCACGTTGCGCTTGAACTGCACTCTAGAGGCCAGACTGCTGCTCTGCGAATTCACTTCCATCGTCTGCAGCTGGCGCTGATTCCATCTGGAATTGCTCGACGCAACGCACTGAACGCTGACATATGTCCAAACACTCATACTTTCCATTTAAAACTTTGGAGCAGATTCTTCAAAGAACGCGAAATCGCTCAAGACACCTCACCTGAGAAGGATGTAGTAGATGAAAACCGCCGCCATTTCAGACGGAACGTAAACGACGAGTAGGACTACGAAAACCGGCCAGGGGATCGCGTTGGAGACATTGCAGACGGGCATCGCCAGGTGGGAGCCATTCATCTGGAGCAGAAGAGCCCCAGAGCCCATGACTGCTGTTGTGAGTATTAACGAGACGACTATCAGTGTGGCGCTCAGTTGCCAATCACTCGAAAGCTTGTAGACGTTCCTCGCTGCAGCGTGGCGCTCCAGAGCGATGGAAAACAGGCTGTACATGACCTGCTGTCCCGTCAAAGCATACCAGAGGTCTTCCTTGACGAAACAGTCGACGAAACTCGATGAGAGACGCTCGAATTGTCCCATGGTGATCAAGTACAGGACAAAGGAACTTTTGTAAACCAGAGCCAGAGAAGTGAGCAAGCAGCTCAGTACCAAATACAGCAGGAGCACCTTCAGGTTTCTCTGGTAGATTTTGAAGGTTCTCGTAAGCAGCAGAGCGAGGACCAGATTGGCCAGCACAGCAAGAAGCGCGGTGGTGCAAGTGGCTGCCATCGAGAAGGAGTAGATCTTGCTCTCCGCGATGCTCCTGCTGACGTTGTAAGCTCTCATGGTGGTAGAGCTAATATTTGTGACCGGTCTTTCTGGGGCGCCCCTGCTGTTCAGAAAGTTCATAGAGAGACAAACAGCAACCGATGGACAGCCCATTAGAGTCCACGCCTGTTTTAGTGCGACTTCTACCGCATTAGCGTTCAGGCTATAAGAAAGGCCGGCACTTCCAGGAGACGACAATGACACCTCATCTAAATCAGGCTCCATCCTCGCTAGACAGAAGGGTCTCGTTTGGGAAGGCTTTCTAAAGTCGACTTGCGCACGTATGCACCTACATGTATGTAGCATGTTCATGGTATCGCGACGCGCAGCAGATTCATTCTATTATAGACTTTGTAGAACCAAAAGTCGAAGTTGCACTTGCTTTGTCTGAATCATGCTGATTGTCCGATCATCAGCTCCATCTTATTCGACACTAGGTACATCTATGTACATACATTGTACATACACCTCACGATCAACAGACAAGGAGTTTCACGCTAACAAAGACCCCCCTTCTTGCTTTTGGGCGGCGTTCCCCCACAGCTCCAAGAGCATTTTGAAGTGTTCTTCCTGTTGTCGGTTGGTTGTCGCTCTTCCAGACACAGTCTGCACGGGGGCTGGTCCAACTTGGTTGTTGTTGGGTCCTGCACTTCCCTTGAAGAGCAGCTGGGCCAACTGCACTCTAAGCGGCTTACTCCTCTGGAGCATGAGAAGTGGATTCAGGAGGCAGGACAGCGCCACGAAGAAGTAGACCCAAGCGGTGGCCAAGTAGGCTTCAACGGGGAATCCCAGAGATTCAAGCGTCTTGGCGGCCAAACAAAGTGCCACCATGAATGTCCAGAGTACGGTATGCGCAACCACAGGGCCCAGGAGCATCCTTGTGATCTCGACGTTGCGCTTGAACTGCACTCTGGAGGCCAGACTGCTGCTCTGCGAGTTCACTTCCATCGTCTGCAGCTGGCGCTGATTCCACCTGAAAGACGGCACCGCATGTGGCTGCTCTGCCAGATGTATAAGGGTGCGTTTGCACTGGCTCGGAGGGTTGACCTGAGAAGGCTGTTGTAGATGGCCACCGCCGCGACTTCACTCAGCACGAAGGCGCCGGTCACGGGTATGGCAACCGCCCATGGGGTGGCGTTGGTCACGTTGCAGACGGGCATGACCAGGTGGTGTGCTTTCAACTGCAGCAAGGCGCCGCCCACCCCCATTGTGATCGCGGCCATTGCAATGGACAGCACCACAAGAAGGGCGCTCAGCTGCCAGTCATTGGTGGTCTTGTAGACGTTCCTCGAGGCCGCGTGTCTTTCCAGCGCGATGGAAAAGAGGCTGTACATGATCTGGGGCCCGTCTCACAGCGTAGATCGAGGCCGTCAAACAAGCATAATCTGCACAAAATATACCGTACACACAATTTTCGCTTTTGACTTTGCTGATGATCCGATATTGTTTTGGTATCTTCAATTTGCGCATCTGAACGCAGTGTCTGTGAGACGAGCACCTGTTGGAGGGTTAGGCCATACCAGAGGTCTTCCACGATGAAGCAATCGGGGTAGCTGGTCGGGAGGCGATCAAATTGTCGAGTTGTGATCAGGTATAACATAAAGCAGGCCTTGGTTGCCAAGGCTAGTGAGGTGAGCCAGCAGCTGAGAGTCAAGTACAACAGGAGAACCTTCAGATTGCGCTGGTAAATTCTGAAGGTTCTCGTAAGGAGGAGAAAGAGAACTGAATTGACTACCAGAGATAAGAGTGACGATGCGCAAGTGGCGAAAAAGGCAACGGTGTAGACGTTGCTCTCTGCTATACGCCTACTTACGTTGTAGACATCCATGATGTTGGGGACAAGTAGTGTTTCTATTCAGTATACTAGCTTGAGCAAGATCTTACATTGTAGATTCGCAAAAGAAGAGTGATTTATGGGTTCCATCTTCGCTAGGCAACCGACTGACTTGGGATTCGGGGTGCAAATCAGACGCTTCAAGAATGGCACTCAGCAGGCGCTGTCGGATTGAGGGCCATTGCTGACATGGCGCCGTTCTCGCTTGCTGATCGATCTAAGCGGGGGAGGGGGGTATAGGGCAATGTTTCCTGGTTGACAGAACTGCCTATGAATGTCCGGTCGACCGTCATCGTGTTTCTTCACTAATCAACCAACTACAATAATCACCGCGTTCGGATTCTTGCTCCATTAGTGCCTCTCAACCAATAACGTTTAACGTTTTCGTGACGCTTCAGTTACTACACCAGCGGAGAACAAACATTACACAATGATGAGTATGAATCTGCATAACGCTGCAAATCATCTCCATTGTCAACTGGTACTGACTGCTCGATGCATGCAATGGGTAGCTTCAAACATGCTCCGATTTACCTGGCTGACGTTAGTCCCCGACGACAGTCGCTGCTGAAAACAACCTTCACTTTTGTGGCGTCACCTTTTCCGCTCGTTTAGGGACGTTTCCCCACTGTTCGAGCAGCGTCTTGAAGTGGTCTTCCTGCCGTCGTCCAATCTCGGCTTGTCCAGTAACGGTCTGCACGATGACTTGTCCAACTTGATTGCTACTGGGTCCTGTTGGGCCCTTGAATAGTAAAATCAGCTGTATTCTCAGCGCCTCGCTACCGTGAACCATAAGAATGGGGTTGAGTAGTGAGGACGTCGTCACGAAGAAGTAGATCCAGGCAGTGGTCAGGTAGGCTTCGACCGTGAGGCCTCGAGCTTGGAGTACCCTGGCGCCCAAGGTCAGCGCCAACATGATAAAGGTCCACAGGACGGCGTGCACCAACACTGGGCCCAGTAGCATCCTTGTGATCTCGACGTTGCGCTTGAACTGCACCCTGGAGGCCAGACTGCTGCTCTGCGTGTTCACCTTCATTGTCTGTAGCTGCCGTCGGTTCCACCTAAAATACCTACCTAGTGTAGGTTGACGGTGAAGACTCTCAGGAATCAATACACACCTGAGAAGGCCACTGTACAGTGCCACAGCCGTCACTTCGCAGACGATGAATGCGGCGACTACTGGCGGAACGAGTGGCCATGGGGCGGCGTTGGTGACGTTGCAAACGGGCATGACCAAATGGTCGGCCTTGAGCTTCAGCAGGACGCCTCCCGCCACCATTGTAATTGTGGAAATCGCCAGAGACAGTCCAACGAGAGCGGCGCCCAGTTTCCAGTCGTTGGAGACTTTGTAGACGTTTCGCACGGCCGTGTGCCTTTCCAGAGCGATGGAAAAGAAGCCGTACATCACCTGTTGCAGAGCCAGCGCGTACCATAGATCTTCCTTGATGAAGCAATCGCCGAAACTGCTGGAGAGGCGCTCGATTTGCTCCGTCGCGATCGAGTAGAGGACAAAGGTACTCTTGACTGCCAACGCCAGGGACGTCAGCAAGCAGCCGGCCGTCAAGTATAGCAACAGAATCTTCAGGTTTCGCTGGTAGATCCTGAAGCTTCTGGTGAGAAGAAGCAGAAGGACCAGATTGGCCAAGAGGGACAGGATCGATGTAGTCAAAGTCGCCAGCATAGCCGAAAAGTACAGCTTGCTGTCGGCTATGCTGCTAGTCACGTTGTGCAAATGCGTGCCCATTTGCAAGTGGATGGATGCCAGTGGAAGTTCTTTCAGGATAAGAGACAGCAAAGAGACGATAGACTTACAGGGTAAATGTACGTGACGGTCGACAAATTGTACCCGTCTTCGGTTCGTTCGACATTTATCTACGCAAGCGTCAGCTGCCCATGCCTACATTCAATCACCTTGCTAGGCAACGTCGGCTCAGTTCTCGGCGTTTAGAATGCCCGTCGGCGGTTCTCTCAGTTTTGTGGCTTCCAGTGTCGAGAATGACAGGAGAGCATCTGACGCGAGTGTGGGTACAAAGCAAGCCATATTACTTCTAGCCTTCTCTAAAGGCAGCTCTGGTCACACAAAGCGTTGTGAATGCACATCAGACAACGTCACAAAGACAACAAACTGGCACTGCAAGCGAAAGATTTCGCACATCCAACACACGGACAACGACATTTGGCGTACAGACAACACGGACGACGATGTTTAGCCCCCATCGATCTATCTGCGCCTTATGCTAGCCTCACACAAGGTTTGCCGATTTGGTGTCAAGCAAGATGTGCAGATGTGGGTGCAGTTCAGTGAGGTACAGTGGCCGCCTGTCCTCTCTGTGCTTTCCAATAGATCAAGAGCGCATTGAAGTATTCGTTCTGGATGAGCTGTCCGGCGCCCTCTGTCACGGTTGGGACAGTGGCAGGGGCAATCTGGTTGATTGTTGCTCCGCTCACTCTGAGCAACTGACTCAGTTGCGCCCTGAGGGCCTTGCTTCTCTGGATCATGAGAATTGGGTTGATCAGCGAGGACAGCGTCACGAAGAAGTAAATCCAGGCGCTGGTCAGGTAGGCCTCGGAGACAAAACCCAGTGTTTGGAGCGTCTTGGCGCCCAGTACCAGCACTGTCACAGTGAAGGTCCATATGACGGCGTGGGCCACCACTGGGCCCAGCAGCATCCTTGTGATCTCGACGTTGCGCTTGAACTGCACTCTAGAGGCCAGAGTGCTGCTCTGCGAGTTGGCTTCCATCGTCTGCAGCTGGCGCTGATTCCATCTGCGTGCGCGGAGTACAAAAACCTTTGTCGGTTAGGGCATTGCTTCCTTTGGGCCACCGGTTCATTCGGGGGTTACCTGAGGATGCTGAAGTAGACGTAGACGGCGGCAGCCTCTCCAGGCAGGAACGCTCCCACAAAGACCATGAGGACTTGCCAGGGAATGGCGTTGGTGACGTTGCAGACTGGCATGACTGAGTTGGCGCCAGACACCTTCAGCCATACGGCAGCGATGCCCAGAAAGCTGGCCGTGAAGCCGAAAGACACTGCAGCACAGAGGACCCCCAATTGCCACTCGTAGGAAACCTTGTAGACGTTTCTACCGGCCATGTGTCTCTCGAGCGCTATGGAGAAGAAGCTGTAGCCCACTTGGGTGGAGAAGAGAGCGTACCAGAAGTCCTCCATTATGAAGCAGTCGGCGTAGGTGCTCTGGAGACGCTCCAAATGCCCCCACAAAACTCGGTAGAGGACGAATGAGCTCTTGAGGCCGAGAATAATGGAGGTGAGTAGGCAGCTGAAGGTCAGGTAGAGCAGCAGGATCTTCAAGTTGCGCTGGTAGATTCTGAAGGTCCTCGTGAGCAGGATCATGAGCGTCAGGTTGATCAGCGATGACAGAAGTCCCAGGGCGCATGTGGCTCCCATGGAGACGGTGTAGATTCTGCTCTCGGCGATACTCTTTGTGAGGTTGTACAGCTCCATTTGCAGTTGAGATTGTGTTGTCGGCTCTTCTCGCCTACTCTGCGAATTCTTCACTCCCTTATGGGCAGCTGACGACCGAATTCACTAAGCAACACGGTCACAGAAAGAGCGTCCAAAGAAGTTTTCTCATTGTTCAGAATCCGGTCACGCTCTTCTTGTGACAGAGCCGTCTCAAAGCGAAACGAAGACCAAATGACTTGCGTGATCCTGAAGCCATTAGTGATCGGGCCGCTTGTACCTCTAGGGTTCCTAACGGGCCACCAGGCCCGGCCCGGCCCGTAAAAAAGCCCGGCCCGCGGGCCGGGCTGGGCGGGCTTTTGTTTCTGGGCTAACGGGCCGGGCCGGGCCGGGCCTGGGTTTCCCAGAAGACGGGCCGGGCCGGGCGGGCTTTCACTTGTGAACTGTAGAGAATTCGGCAGAAAAACTCCATCATGCACACTCACAAATGCAAAAATTTCCGCCTCCGGCGGGAAATAGAATAACTAATAGTTATTGTGCACTTATTGTCTAGAAACTAAGCTAAATTTAGACCAGTATGTTGTGGTTTATTTGTGCAAAGATATATGTGCTCTGTATTCTGATCGCAATTGCATGCCTGATGTAAAGGGTGTTGTAGTTAAGCGGATCCAACTTTACAATCGAATTACTCGAGCTGGACTACAAATTTTTCCATGCGGTCTTTTGAATAAGCTAGAGAAAACCCTGGCGTTTTCTGCGTAAGAATATCAGCTAACTGTGTTGACCCTGGCGAATTTGCACTCCTGTCAAACAGAAAGCCATATTTCGGCGTGTTTGCTGACTTTTCGGGCCTTTTCCACGAGTATTCAGCGAAGTATGTAGGTGTTGTTGCGGAAGAATTCTTCTACATATAATACATCAAAGTCTTCTCTATCTAATGCAAAAGATCGCATGAAAAAATTCGACGTGTAGCTCGAGAAATTCAATTATTAAGTTGGACCCATTTAGCTGAAACACCCCACACAATTCAAAAGTCCCGGGTGGGCCGGGCGGGCCTATTAATACTGGCGGGCCGGGCCGGGCGGGCCTATGGGCACCCTCCAAACGGGCCGGGCCGGGCCGGGCTTTTGAGATTTCAAAACGGGCCGGGCCGGGCCTAGATTTTTAGGCCCGTTAGGAACCCTAGACCTACTCAGCGATGACGCGAATGGGTACATTAGGCAACCTTGGAACCGTAACCTTTGAAGATATAACGGCACGTTTTGTAGCACATTGCATAGTTATGCCAATCTAGAACGACAGTTCGTCTTAGCAAGAGGTGTAGGGAATCTGGCGGGGGGGGGGGTGTCGTTAGGCGAGATGAGGTCGCACGGCACCTCATCTAAGAAAACCCACACTTGCCGCTTAGTACGGTAGGTACATACATACGCCTACTTGCACGACACATTGTAACCGTGGCAGAAATGCATGCACGATACGATCAGTTCATAACTGGACCATTCGCTGACTTAACGGCGCTTGTGTTCATTTGGTCCCTTCGCGTCCCTTGGGAATCGGGTAATTGAATTGGCAGAAGCTCTTCCCACCGAACGGAAAAGGCCCATTTAATTTTCCGCGCTTTCGTTCCACCGGACAGGGCGAATGGGTTACGCTGAGAAGTAGGTCCACCGACTCGTTGGTAGGCTGAGAACGTTCACCCTCGTAGTTCCATTGGACTTGACCATTCTGTGTTTGGCATTCCTTTGAATAGTTCGACCAATTCTAGGGCCCAAGAGTATATTGTAAGTCGTCGCAAGTAAGAGTGATCGAAAGTCATGAGCAGTACCGTCGACTTCAGAATGGATAGAAGAACCAACTCTGGCACACAGACGTCACTGCCAGAAGCCAACAATAACGTGATTTCTTCAGCAGCTTCAGAGGTGGCGCAGTTTGCGTGGCGCTCTGACGGTGGTGCTTCACACAGGTTCACTTCCCTTCCAGGATGACAACGACCCATCGATCCTATCCAGTATCTGTTTACATTCCTCTCAACCAGGCTTGGGATACCTGACAACGAGAAACAACTGCCTGAAGTCACTTTGTTTCCTTCTGCCGTGTTGCAACGCCCTGTCATCTGCTCTACTCTCAGGGTCGTCTGGCTGACAATTCTGGCGCTGGGTGTTTCCCTGGCGGCGCTGACGATCTTCGAGCAGGTGAAGTTCTTCGTCCAGCACCCCATCAGCACCAACATCGATATTCACTACGCCAGCGAGATGCCTTTGCCGGCCGTCGTCATCTGCAACAGCAACCAGCATCAGTGAGCGCCCAAGTGACCACATTGCGCCACGGAAACTGTCACATTCTGTACCACAACTATCTGGTCTTCAAGGATCATCTCTTACGACAAGATGAATCTCACTCAATGGCTGGACCGACACTCCCAAGGGAATCTAGGGGAGATTTTGACCATAGAGCCGTATAGCGTGTTTGGAAATGAGTTGGTGGCAGATGCTTCTCTTAAATGGGCCCCTCAGGTGGACGACACTGTCATGAGGTTGATTAGAGAAAGATGAGAACTTAGAACTGATATTGAAGCCCGGACTGTCTTGCGCTGCGCTTCGCTTTCAGTTGTTTTGTGGGCGACAACGATTCCTGTGAAGAGAACTTCACGGCGGTATTCACCAATTTTGATGGCGTCTGCTTTGGCTACAACTTGGACGGTCACAATCCAGCTGTCGCGAAGGAGTCTGGTTTGTCGCAGTTTCACAAAACATTTTAATGACAGCAAGTGGGCGTCGTCTGCAACTCAGAGTTCAGGCCCCGAAGGTGGAATAAAGCTACTGGTGGATCTTCAGAACTACGGTAGGCTGGCTTCCAACAAGTGCGGCACCGCAGCTACAAATGGTTTGCTGGTGGGTACTCCTCCTCCGGTCACTGTAATAAAAGCTGGGAAACAAAAACGGTATTTGCTTTCCCCATTGTACATACATAGGTGATGATCTTCAACCAGAGCGAATACCCGCTGGCCACCCGCAATGTGATTGCCGTCCCAGTTGGTTGGACCATCAACGTTGGACTGAGAATTGAAGAGGTTCCATTCTAGTGAATAAGTACAGCTATACACTGTTCCGTTGTGAATTTTAGCATCACAAATATTTCTAGAGGGACACGGTCTCTACAACAGCTCGGCCTTGTTCTGTAGAAGGCAGCTTGCTAGACCCATATGAAGTGTGCTTCTTGAAACAGCTGGCAAAACGCCACCGAAAACAGTGCGGATGCTGGCCCCACTACACGCCACATGATTTGGCCACTGGTAAGACTGCAGCAGTGGTGCACCACCAAGAAACAGTGTATACCACAGCGACCACTGGGCTACTACAGTGGCCCTCAAGCTCACTCACATCTTCCTTACACCAGATCCTCAAGAAATGTGTACACTCAGCGACTGGGTCAACTGCCGACCCGAGCGCCACGATCTCGACACTTCAAACGCCTGCTTGGAGCCCTGTCGCAGGCGTCACTTCGACATGCGCCGCTCCTGGTCCGAGCTTCCGGTCGAAGTCGAGTCTATCGGTAGAGAAGACGAAGAATCGATCCGACTTCGAGAGAAGATGAGGCGTGGCCGCTGCGGCCCGCCTCTGCTTGATAGACACGAGAAGAAGAAGCTGCGCCGACGCCACAGGCTCTCGTTGGAGCTGAAGCATCGCTACATGCTAGGGCACAAGTCGAGAATGGGTCGACTAGTTTCGGACCTCATGGACGCGTTTCAGGGGTGACGATGTCTTGGACTTTTGAATGACGGGCACAGCCATTGTTGGGGTCTTCATTCAGACTAAGGGAGGTCGGATGGGTGCCCGATCCAACGTTATACCAGGGGGCGTTTGGGAAAATGCATAGTGCCTCTGAATGTGTTGCGGACATGACAACTCGACTGCTGAGACAACCCGAAGATTTTCTGAGCTACTCTGATCCCGACGACATAGCCTTTGAGGAAAGACGAAAGGTACGTTGTGCAGCTGATCACTGACTCAAGAATGTGACGTCATCGTCTCTCTCAGATCACTGGAGCAGAGCATAACACGACAGCTGACAATACCCTAGCTGAACCGGCAAGAGACAGTGAGGATTTACTCGAAGAGATTAACGAACTTCAGCAGCGCAGGCGGGAAGACCCTGAGAAGCTGAAAGTTTTCGAGGTCACAGTGGAACGGTACGGCGCCGCCCTGAAGCCGCTGGTCGACTTCTTCACCAGACCTGAGGCGGCCAATCCAGTGCAGTCCACGAACAACAAGTTCTTCCTCGCTCACAACCTTACGAGGGAATTTCAGCTGGGACGACTGTCCAAATTTGAGTTCGCCACACTCTTCACCGAGGGCGAAATGAAGGCTGCCCTGGACTTTGAAGAGGTGCGAGTGATGAGCTGTGATAGGCGTGAAATTGTGTATAGACAATAGTCCCAACTATAGTCGGGAGTGAATGAACTGGAACAGCAAATGTGCGCTTCAGAGTTTTGTGGGCCAAGTGGTCGACGAGTACGACGCCAGCGTCTCCTTCCTTCTCAAGAAAGCCAAGAGAGCCAGTGGCCGACTAGAAGACGCCATAGCGAACGAGACGATTACAGAGATCGTTGCACTAGTCATGTTTGGGGGGGGGGGGGGGGGGGGGGGGGGGGGGGGGGGGGGGGGGGGGGGGGGGGGGGGGGGGGGGGGGGGGGGGGGGGGGGGGGGTGGGTTTTGGTTTTTTGTTTTGGGTTTTGGGGGTTCCTGTTTTTTCCCCGAGGGAGGGGGGAGGGAGGGTTTTTGTTTTCTTCTTTTCTTCCTTTTCTTCCCTTTTCTTCGCCATTTTCTTACGACCATTTTCACTGCCTCTATCGGCGCGCCGTTCACCCTCCCCTCTGCTCCTTCAAAGCCTCCCTTCCGTGTTCCAGGAGGACTATCGCAATCGGCGGGGTCGGAGACGATTTGTAGCCGGCGGCTACCGCGCAACTTCGAGTCGTGATCGCGCGCGATAATGTGCGTGTGCAAGTTCTCCCGTCACGCTCTTTTCAACTACAGCATCTCAAAGATCACGCCCTCATCGTTCACTAGGGGGGTGGGGGCGCTTCTTCGGCGGCAGAGGAAGACGGCCAGCACGATCAGCACCAGCACCACCACCAACCCGACGACGACGAAGGCGAAGAGGAGGAGGAAGGGCGCCGGCGCCGCTAAACAAGCTGCGCATAGAAGATTTCCAATCAGTCATTACCCAAATGTACCTGCGCTTTCGGTCGTGGTTGTGGCATTCCTATCGTTCGGGCACACAATGGTGTGCGTGAAAGGGTCGAAGTGGCAGCCGCCCGACATCTTAATGCTCGCTATTACACACTACCGTAACCACATTCAGAAGGAAGTGAAATTCGCAACTATTCGGTAATCGTATCTTTGTCAGCGACACCTGCGCAATGACGGCGGCGGCACAAACGGCGACGCAATACCACCACACACAGAGCGGAGGGAAAGGGGAGGAGGGGGGGGCGCGATCACAGGAATCACACAGAGCGGAGGGAAAGCGACACGACGACGGAGGAAGCGAAACCGGCGAGAAAACGGCGACGCAATACCAACAGGAATCACACAGAGCGGAGGGAAAGCGACACGACGACGGAGGAAGCGACGACGACGCAGGAAGCGACGACGAAGCGAGACGGCGCACAGAGGAAGCGACGGCGGTACAACAGTGACAGCAAAGCGGCGACACAGTGCGCAAAATCAATCCATCTCACTGTCCGAGTCCAGCTTGAGGTTGGCCAAGGAGAGGGGGCACTGGCGATCGGCGATCTTCTGAGCGGTGATGCAGGCCAACTCGCGCCGCCACTGACGGGATCTTCGCACCATTTCCACAGGGTCCCCTCGCGTGAAGAAGCGCATGGCGTCCAGGTGGGCGTCGCGGCACTTGGAGTCGAAGATCTGGCAGATGTAGGGTCCCGAGACGACGTCCAAGTACCAGGGCAGCAGCTCGTAGACGGCCTTGGCCTCTGGAGCGGGCATTTTTGAAAATTTCCCCAATAATACCTCTGCAAAAGCCTCCAGGAACAGTTTCTTATATTCACTCATTGTAAAAGCAATTGAATGAAATTAGAATGCGAGAATGGCCAATTTGTAGACAAATTTCGCGCCAAATCTTTAAACCATTCCATAAATTTCAAATTTCCCCAACCTATTCAAACAGCGCCAAAAACGAATCCTCTTCCTCCGGCTCCTTCTTGCCCCACCACAGAGCCCTGTCCACCCAACCGCCCATCTCCTCTCTCCGCTCCTTCTCCTCCTCCTTCTTCCTCGCCTTCTCCTCCGCCTTCTTCTTCTCCTCCTTCTGAATATTTCAAAAATTTGAAAAGGCGCCAAAAAAGAGTAAAATTCAAATTCCCACCTCATCGCAGAGCAGGCAGCGGCCGAAAACCTTGTCCACTCGACAGCTCAGGCAGCAGAAGTCGCACTTCTCCCAATACAAGGCGCCGTGGCGGCAGGCAGGACGCAAGGCGCACATCCGAATCACCTCGGCTCTTCTCCGCGCAGCGGCCTCGTCGACAACGGGCACGAACGGGACTGGCTTGGGCGGCGGTGGCGCCTTCTTCCGGTAGGGGCGGAAACGCTCCCTCTCGAGCCGCCACTTGGCTCGCAGCTGGTACATGGCGACAGTGTCCTCAGCCGAGAAGGTCTTCCGGCAGTTGTAGCAGCTCATCACCCCATCTCTTATCACTTTCACGCAATCGGAATGGAGCCGGGCGAAAGCTTCTCCCTCCTCGTCCCAGTGGAAACCTCGGCGGCACTTTGAGCTACAAAGACGGGGCCCAATCTTGTCGCCACAGAAGCCGGACGAAAACATTTTTGGAAAGTGAAAATAGATTCAATTTTGACCCTAATATGGGCATCTAATGGCGCAAATGACAGAAAGTGATTTCCCTCCTACATTGAATTAGCATATAGTACAGTAAGCATAGACACCCCCCGCTGTGAGCAATACGCCCAAAGCCGTGTCGCGATGGGACCGCGCAAATTCAAACGTGTTCAAACGAGTTTGATAATTTCTGGCGCGAAATCACTATTTGGGCGCTATTGTAGCTTATAGTATGTTCTATTGTTGCTTCCTGTTCAACATCCTACTAAATAGACACACCTTTTTATCGTCTTTAACACCCAAATTAGGGGATAAAACAACCAGGGCAGCTCACAAATTTCACTCCAGAGTCCACTTTCGTCATGGCTCTCGAAAACTGCACTTCCGTCGCTGATTTGAATTGTCTAATTCGCGCGAAAATTCACGAGAAGATCCCAGGCCTGGCCAGCGCCCTCTTGGAACGGTACCTGGAGCTTGAGCCGCAAGGGCGTGTTCCCCTTGGCGACGCTCACTTCTGGTCCTTCCTCGACGACTCCCCCCAGACCTCTGCCGGCGAAACGTCGCCACGTGACGCTAGCCAAGTACCCGGCACGTCTTCCCCTCCTTCGCCGAAGAGACCTCGACTCGACGAAACCCCTGGAGACTCTGTCCAGTGCGGCGGCGCGGCCAGTCAGCCCTTCTTCTCCATCGAGCCAGAGGGAGAGCGAGTCTCCGCCAAGTTCGGTCTCAAGGAGAAGTACTACAGGTGCGCTAGCGTTTTCTTATTTCGTTGCGTCTTTTACCTTTCATGGCGTTTTCGAATTTCGTGTTGCGTATTGTATAGGTAAAGGTGCAGTGCGGGCGGTCACTATCACAGGTATACCTCTGCGGCTCTAAGTCTGTGTTCTGAGGGTTCGTGGAGTGACCAATGCCCGCATTGTATCCGTTCTCCGAAAGCTTCGCAGCAATTAGGAGACTCCTTTTTTCACGCCTCGGCACTCCGTATGCACATTGGGGTGGAAAGGGCCATGTTGCATCAACCACGTTGCTGTGCATGGTCAAGTACGCCCCAGGCCACGAGCGCATCGTAGCCCCATGAAGCGAGGGGTCCGCACAGTATTTCGCACAGTATTTTGAAGCACCAATCCGAACACACAGCTATGCAGAAGTTACCGATATTCGTGACACCGATTAGGTAAAGGTGCAGTGCGGGCGGTCACTATCACAGGTATACCTCTGCGGCTCTAAGTCTGTGTTCTGAGGGTTCGTGGAGTGACCAATGCCCGCATTGTATCCGTTCTCCGAAAGCTTCGCAGCAATTAGGAGACTCCTTTTTTCACGCCTCGGCACTCCGTACGCACATTGGGGTGGAAAGGGCCATGTTGCATCAACCACGTTGCTGTGCATGGTCAAGTACGCCCCAGGCCACGAGCGCATCGTAGCCCCATGAAGCGAGGGGTCCACACAGTATTTCGCACAGTATTTTGAAGCACCAACGCGAACACACAGCTATGCAGAAGTTACCGATATTCCACGCACCGCATTTCCGTCACGTCCGATATTGATAGTGCCTGCTTGTTCGTAATCCATAGAAGCGACCATCAAGTCATTCTAGTCAAAGTCGAACAACTGTATTCGCCTCTTTCAAACCTCTAATTACCAGGCTCAACTTGGACGTCGATCGAATGGACGGAAGCGCCGATTTGCTGACGGCCGTCTCTGCTCTGCTGGAAACTGCCTTCTCCGACGCCCCCCTCAACGCCAGAGTCGGGCTGCGCCTCTTCCACCCAGACTTGGCCTATCCCATCAAGATTCACGCCACCCGCCGCGAGAACCTCAGCGCCGAGAAGATCCTCGCGCAGATAGCGAAGGTGCTCCAGTCCAACCAGGGTGTGAGAGCCATCGACCTTCGCATCGAGGCCTACAGTGTGGTGCTCCCCGCGGCCGGCGCCCTGCCTTCCACCGTGAACTTCGAGGCCTTTCTGGAGGCCAAATCTCGCTCCAGCGGCTCCCTGTTCAAGATTCGCAATCGAGATGACAATCTCTGTGTGGCGAGGTGATAATTTGCTCTTGTTTGTGTTTCGCTGCTTCCTAATTCGCTCCAAAACCGACAAAAATGTGACTGCAATATTCCACGAAATTTTCCAGCCCAAAAACTTCAAAATTGTGCCGAAATTTAGGGCCATGGTTCTGGGCAAGGCTCTGGCACTCAAGAAGCTCAGCGCCAAAGGCAAGAAGGATTGGGTCAAACTGTCGAGGACAGCCCGGGGCGGATGCCCTCCCCAGAAGAAGGCCGCCGTCCAGCTGTGCAGGTGCGTGTTTTAGTTCGGCAAATATCTCAAAATTCCCCAAATTCTCTCGATTTCTGCGACATATTTCGCCGCTTCTAATTTAATTAGATGCGAATACATCTGACGATCCATAGGAATGTTATAAATTTTTTCCGCTGTGCATATTTGGCTCCTATGCGTATTTTTGTTGCGTAAATACCACAATTCTGTTCTAGAGACGCGGGCGTCAGTGAAGTGGGCCCTCACGACCTGACGGACGTCCACAAGATGGCCCAGACCCTGCGCCCCGACTTTCAAGTCAAAGTGTGGCGTATGGGCAGGCAGGAGCAGGAGGTGGTGTATCAGTCCGACCCGGCCGCACACGTCATCAAGCTGCTCATCGACCCGTCAGGCCACTGCTGGCTCGTGAAGTCGATGCCAGGGTTTCTCGGCTCCAACCACTTCTGTGACACCTGCAATCGTCCGTTCGACAGGAGGTCGACACACAGGCGGGTGCTGCGTGTGAGTGTGTATGTGCGTGTCTCGTAACTTCTAAAACCCATGAAAATGGTGACTACTTCAGATGCGCCACCACCTGTAAATACTGCTTCGAGGAACGGGACGGCGATCACCCAAAGGAAGGACCCACCTTCGTCCATTGCGACGATTGTCACCGCAATTTGCCCTCCAAGCTCTGCTATGACCAGCACAAGGTGAAGCCCCAGCCGCCCAGAAATGGGCTCCCCACATTCTCCACGTGCGAGAAGTTGTGGATCTGTCAGGGCTGCAAGCGTCAGGTTAGTACAGGGTGTTTTGTTGCTTCAATAAGCTAAGTCTGTAAGGCGTGTTTTCGTGCAGTCTATTTTCGATGTCAGCAAGATTACAGTATGTTTTCCCAGTTCAAATAACAGTGGAATATGTTATGTGTAGTTGTAACGACTGACTTGAATATTTACACTTGAGGAGTGTTAGAAACAGCTGACAACTGTAAAACATTCCACATACTTATCGCACTTTAAACAATGCACAATACAGTACACTTTGCAGGTGCAAAGAGGGCAGAACCACAAGTGTGGTGTGGTCAAGTGTGGGATCTGCAAGGAGGACTACCCGAGCGGAGAGGTGGGAGCTATCTCTTGCTCCAATTTCCACGCAAAATTTTTCGAAATTTCAAATTTTTCAGGAGCATTTGTGCTACATGCAAGTGGAGGAGAAGGAGGAGCCCGGCTTCGTGCGCTACATTTGCTTCGATTTCGAGTCGACGACCCACGAGCCCCTCAACAACGATCCCAACAAGCTCCTTCACCACCCCGTCTACTGCGTTGCTCAAGTCGTCACGTCCGCCTGCGCCGACAACTGGGAGAGGGACGCCTTCTGCGCCCACTGCAAGTCCAACCACCAGGAGATCTTCTCGGGCGAAGATTGCGTCGGCCAGTTCCTGAAATTCGCGCTGGACTTCGACCGCTTCGCCGGCGCCATCGTCTTCGCTCACTACGGTGGGAATTTTTCCACTTTTTGCCGAATTTTTGGCGAATTTTTCGAATTTTCGAAGTTTTTAAAATTTTTATTTCCAGGCAAGGCCTACGACAACATCTTCGTCCTGCGCCACCTCCTCTCCCAGGGCTGCAGTGTGGATACGATCAACAGTGGCCTCAAATGTCACCAGCTCGTCGTCAAGCAGAAGGTGGGTTACTGTAGTCGCGAAATTTAAAGTTCTTGTTTTGAAATTAATCGGAAAATATCGATATAAGTGTTCTTATATTGTTTCAGGGGAAGAAGCCGATAGTGTTCAAAGATTCGTTCAATTTCGTATCAATCCCACTCAAGTCCTTCAAATCGGCATTCGGCCTGAAGGAGAATTATGGAAAAGGCACTTTTCCATTTGCCTTCCTCACGAAATCCACCCTGAACTATCGTGGGAAGTGGCCTCCCTTTGAGAAGTATCCGCAGAGGAACCTGAAGCCGAAGGAGAGAGAGGAGTTGCGCCAGTTCTGGGAGGCCCACAAGGACCAGACCTTCGACATGCAGGGTGAGACACATCTGAAGTCCCAATTGCCATTGATAAATCCATATTTTCCACGCAATTTTCCAGTTTTGCCACGCGTAAATGCATCCTCTGTAATTTCCCTTTGTCAAAATCCACTCCCAACCCATTCTGTGTAATTTCCCTTTGTCAAAATCCACTTCTCACGCTTCAGAGCAGCTCAAGGCCTACTGCGAGCTTGATACCGACATCTTGAGACAAGGTTTGATCAGTTTTCGGCGCATCTTCGTGGAGGCTACGGGCATCGACCCCTACTCGGTGGGTTTAACCCTTTTGTGTCACTCTGTGACTGCTTGCGCACTTAACGAACGCTTCAGAAAAGCGCCACCATCGCGTCCGCCTGCATGAGGGTCTACAGAAGTCTGTTCCTGAAGCCTCAGACCATCGGCCTCACCCCCCCTGGCGGTTACCGCAAGCAAGATCGGCAAAGTGCCATCGCGTTGCGCTACTTCGGTGCTCGCGCAAAGCTGACGGGGGAGAGAATCGCCCACGCCGGCAACTCCCGAGAGTTTCGCATCGGCCCCTACAAAGTGGGTGTATTTGTGTGCGCATGAGCGTGTTTTGTTTGACGCCCATCACCTCACCATACATCACACAACACATTATAGGTCGACGGCTACATCGAGGGCGTGGACGGAGAGAAAGGCCGAGTGATCGAGTTTAACGGGTGTGTAGCCGCCGTTTATTTCTGTCCATTTCCCCTGCCAGTGGCACACCCTTCGTTTAAGCTGCTACTACCACGGCCACTCCTGCATCCGCAACCGCGACACGAAGCTGCCATCATCGGACAGGACTGTGGAAGACGCCTTCCAGTCTACACTGGAAAGAGCCAGCTACATCCAGGGTCAAGGCTACACCATCGAGACCCTCTGGGAGTGTGAGCTGGAGAAGGAGGAGAACCGCCCCCTGAGAGAGGCCATGGAGAAGGAGGAGGTCCAGACGCCCATCACGGACCGTGAGGCGCTCTTCGGCGGGCGCACCAACCCCCTCTGCCTGTCCTACACCTGCAAGGAGGGACAGAGCTTGGCCTATGTTGACGTCTGTTCCCTGTGAGTGCGTGTGTGTGTCTGTGCGTGACTGAGAACGTTTGACTGACAACTTGCGAAATATCCATATACCATAACATCTGCCATGTTTGCCAGAACTGACCAAAAATAAGTGACTACCGTAACCGGCTTGCCATAACTGAGCGAAATTCTTCAGGTATCCATTCTCTTGTGCCTACCAACGCTACCCCCTGGGCCACCCCGTCATCTACACGCGGGACTTCCCGGACGTGCGCGACGTCTTTGGCATCCTCAAGGTGAAGGTCCTGCCGCCGAAAGACCTCTTCATCCCCGTTCTGCCGGCGAAGCTGGGAGGGAAGCTTTGCTTCTTCCTCTGCAAGCGCTGCGCCACCGAGAAGCTCCCCCCTCCCTGCAACTGCCCAGACGACCAGCGAGCCTTCTGGGGCACGTGGTGCAGCCCCGAGATCCACAAGGCGCTAGAAGTGAGCTATTTTGGATTTGCTCGTGTGCTGTTTTGGAATAGTGCCTGCTCTGCAGCATCTAATTGCTCGAATTCCAGGTCGGCTACCGTATTCTGGACACCTACGAGGTGCAGCACTTCGAGAGGAGTCAACAGTTTGACAGGAAAGACCCAGAGACCGGGCTTTTCACCGGCTACGTCTGGCGATTCTTGGCGTTGAAGACTCAGGTGGGTATTGTGGTGTAATTTGACTGCAGCCCAATAACACAGTGTCTATTTTCTCAGAGAAAACGCACTGTAAGGACACAAAGCGTGGTGACTAGAGTAAAACAATCGTAACACTTGGCATGGGAAAACACACCCAAATGGTAAATCAGAGCCCAAAGCTCAAAACCCACCCAAATACCTCAATTGTAGGCCAGCGGGTTTCCGGACGGTGTGGAGACTCAGGAGCAGAAAGAGGCCTATGTCGCCGACTATTTGGAGAAACAGGGAGTCCAACTCGACATTGAGAAAATCGGCAAAAACCCCGGCCTGCGCACCTGCTCCAAATTGGCGCTCAACAATCAATGATGAGTTTTTCTTATTTCAAATTTGCTTTAAATTCTCTTCTAAATCACTCCAAAATACACCAATCTCTCTCAATTTTAAGGGCAAACTCGGACAGCGGCCGGACCTGGAGAAAAGGGTGTTCGTGGCCAGTGCGGAGGAGTTTTACCGCCTGATGCTCGATGAGACGGTGCAGATCAAGGACGTGACGCTGGTCAACGACGACATTGTGAGTCTACAGGGTGTTTTGAGGCTACTGTAGTAAGAATATCACATCATTAGTTTGATAGTTGCAATATCGGCGCAGTTGCGTGAATATCTCCTGCGATTTAACCACTACAGTTTATCTCCTAGTAATACACCATGAAGCATTTGCAAATATCAGCTGCAATTATAGACGCAAGTCACCTATGTGGAAAAGTCGGCCTGGCTCAACCCTTTGCCCTTCGGCAGTCCCGTCGTGGCTTCGTTTGTGACCTGCTACAGCCGACTCACTCTCTACGACTACATCTCCAAGCTCGACACGGCCGTTCTCTATTTCGGTGCGTCTTTTCTGTGGGTGTTGCGTGTTTCGTCAGTGTGGCATTTTGGTGTAATTTGCAGATACAGACTCATGCATCTTCATCAAGAGACCGGGCACTCCAGAGGTCAAGACGGGCCCGTATTTGGGGGACATGACGGTGGGAATTTGGAAATTTTTGAAATTTTTTTAAAATTTTGAAATCTCTCTCTTTTGTCAGGACGAACTGGAGAAATTTGGCCGCGGATCCTTCGCCACGAAATTCGTCTCCACGGTGGGTTCGAAAATTTTGCACGAAATACACAAAAATGACGCAGAATGCACCAAATTGACTCAAAATACACAAAAATAACTTTTTAGGGACCGAAATCATATTGTCTCTCCGTCAAGACGCCGGGCAGCGGCAACCCCCAGCACATCGTCAAGGTGAGGGGTAGAATGAGGGGAGGGAGGGGGATTGGAGTATAAGTAATGAGTAAGGAAGCAAAATGAGAGTAAGGAGTGAGAGTGTTGTGGAGAGGAGGGGAGTGGGGGGAGAATGAGTAGAACCTGAAATGAAAACTCATTATAGGCAAAGGGCTTCACCTTCGACTCCACCACCGCCCAGCTGATCACCATGCAGTCCATGCAGGAGCTGGTGGACGCCCACCTCCAGGGCCTGCACAAGACCATCGTCGTGCCCCAGGAGCAGATTCGCCGCGACGCCGACTTCAACATCGCTACTAGAAAGTTCACGAAGTCGATGCAAGTGACCTACGATAAGCGCCATTTGCTGCCGTCTGGTTTTACTCTGCCCTATGGGTTCGGCTCTGACAAGCTCCCCCTCTGACGGATACACGGTTGGTTCTGTTTCGCTGTATCGTCAATGTGTCTCTCGCCGTCCCTGCTGTTTTGCTGCGCGATACTCGTCGCTCTCGAGATATCGATTCAAAAGGGGCTCAGGCCTCCCCCTCTCCCGGCCAACAGCATAACAAACGCCGCCCCGGTGGGCTTACAAAAGTGGCGCTATCGAAATTGCAAATTGTGAGGAATACGGCGGTAACGTGGAACTTACACTACATGCGACGGGCACAACAATAAAGCGACACAAACGAAATTGCAACATGAGATGAGACCGTACATTGACATTACCAAATGTTGGGCTGAGAACAGGAAACGTAATACTGTAGTGGCTCGACTATTACACACTGGTTAAACCACAGTGGCACATTGAACGAACACTCCTACGACTATTGAGCACACAATAACTTAGGTAAGTGGCACTAGAACGGAGCACTGTGAGAATGACACCGAGTGAGGTATCTACCAAATAACAAAACCGGGTAAATTGAGCAAAGCGGCGCCTGCACCGTTGAGAGGAATATGGCAGTAAGCTACTTCTGCGACTGTGGGGGGCAGTAGGGCTCGCGCTTGTTTGATCGCCCGTTGACAGACCCCCACTGCAGCTTGACCCCCTGGTAGCACTGGGCGCAGGCGACTTTGGGCACGATGCTAAAGCCAAATACTCTGTGCTACTTGCACTGACTGCACCTTCTCTATTGGTGTCTACCTCGCGCGCGTCGCACACACGGTGCACTTGGCCTGGCGGAAGCGCGTGAGGAGGGTGGGGCCGATGGAGGCGTCCAGCGGATTGGGCCCGATCAAATCGACGAAGTCGTTGACCGGAAAGGCGTTGGGCTTGGTCCCAACGTGAAACGGGGCGGGGAACCAGCCCTGGCTCCCCTTGACGTTGTGCGCTGGAATTCTACCGTAATCCACATTCTCACATATGAGTGAATGTAGGAAGTCTAACTCACGCCGGCACAGGATCATGCCCGACTGGCCATCGTCTCGGGCGCAGACGATGCCGGGGCAGCCCGCCTTCGTCACAGAGGTGGAGGGGCCGACCATGTTGATGGCCGCCTTGAGGGGGAAGTGTGGCAGCTGGGCAAAGGTGCAGGGGCCACCGACCGGACATTTCGTGGGGTAGAGAGACGCGATATACTGTCCCATGTCCTAGTATTATATGTAGGTCTTCGTAACGCTTCACGTTTACCAAATACTATGTATCTATATTACCGGCGAGTCCTGGATGACGAGGACCAGGATGTGGGCCTTCAGCCCCCCGTCAACTCCCACAGGCGAGTCACAGTGTAGCTCCACGAGCCTCTGGGGCAGGAAGGTGAGCTTGTCGGTGCTGGCTCGCACGGTGCCGTACTTGAGCAGGAGCCTGATGACCGTCTCCAACGCCGCCTCGGTGAAGAAGAAGACTCCCTTGCCTACACCCTGACCCTTCTCCGAGCCATGTTCCTCCATAATCTT
This sequence comes from Linhomoeus sp. GSCO2_2, assembly GCA_030248115.1. Classification (NCBI taxonomy): domain Eukaryota; kingdom Metazoa; phylum Nematoda; class Chromadorea; order Monhysterida; family Linhomoeidae; genus Linhomoeus; species Linhomoeus sp. GSCO2_2. The sequence goes on along the minus strand of JASAMZ010009261.1, from coordinate 11,431 downwards.
GTTGAGGTTCTCGCGTCTGATCAGGGCCTGGCGACCGGTGGCGGGCTCGGAGAAGACGTAGAAGTCGTTGTTGTTGGCCATTGTGAGGAATACGGCGGTATTGATGCTACGAGAGGGCTAGCGGCCTTATTGTGATTCGAGTTTAGAGGAAATTCGTGAAATTCGGCGGAAAATTGCCGGAATGTACTGTGCGTGGGTGGTGAACGCTAGCCGCTGGCTATTTGCAGTACGTATTTGCTGTGTGTTACGGTATCATGTGCGCTGACCCTCCAAAATTCCAAATTTCCCAAAATTTCCTCAAATCTTCTCGATTTTTGTGCCATTTAATTCGCTGTATTAACGTGAGTCGAATAAATGCTCATATGTACCTATGCAATCAAATTTGGGTGTTTCGAGCAGAATTGTCTGAATCGGTATTCTGTCTACTGTAGCATTTGTGTGCACGTTGCGCCGTGTCAAAATGAAATAAGTTGAGCGTAATTCCTTGGAATTTTGTTGACTAATTTGGAAAAAAATTGTGCGTAGCGGCTACGCGTGGCATGTGGGATACTGTAGAAATTGTGCAAATTTGAAAATTTTTATGCTAGAAATTTTTTTGAAAAACGAAAGGCTCGAACCGCATAGGTTCCGCGTGTTAAGCAGACGCTATAGCATTGCGCTACGCTTGCGACAGTTAGGTTTCTCAAATACAAGTGTTGTTTTGTCGTTGTGCCATAGACGACCTGTTTCATTCGCCGGCGGCATAACAACAAAAGTGTGACGCAAATCGCACATGGTGCATTATTCAGTTGGCGCACGGCGACGAGCGATTGTACGAGCAGAGAACCACAGAGATATCAGATGTGAAGGTTCACATGGAAAAGCGGTTGCAAGAATATAATTTCGGGCAATTTCTTCTCCGCCGGCTCGCCTTCCTCTTTCTTCTCAGACTTCATCGGCCGCTTCAGAGGAGGGGTGGGTCCGACGGGAGGCCGACGGGGTAGTGGCTGGCTCTGCTTGGCCGAGTGGACCTCCTCCATCAACTTCTCAATGCGAGTCTTGCCTGCTTTGACCTTGACAGGAGGATGACGTCGCAGGGGGGTCGGCTTCTGCGACTGCAGCGGCGGCAAGGTGTATGGGCCCTCCTCTGGGATGGTAGGCAGAGTCTTGGCCTTGGAAGGAGGCTTCGGGGGCACCTTGGGAGGCGGCATGGGAGGCGGAGTCCCCAGCTGGTTATCCGGCAGCTGATAGGCCATTTCCTGAGACATTTCCAAGTCTTTCAGCAATTTCTCCAAGTCCATTTCCGAAACAGTGATGATTCTAACATGTGTCTGACCTTATATACACATTTTTTCAGCGATTTTGCGACTAAATTGCTATAGGTTTTCTGGCGCGAAATTCAAATTTTCAGAGCCCGTGAAATCTGATCATACAGTAATCCCGCGTCGGTGGTATCACTATCGAAGTCAAACTCCTTTTCCACGAAGTCTACGACCATATTGTCGTTCTCCTGCAGATTTGTCGAGTAGCTGTTCACAATGTCGCCAAGCGACACACCTCGGACCCTGTGAAAACAATAGAACAGAGAGTGGTGAGCGCATGTGGTGGAGAACGGCGACTGCACTTGCACTGGGTTGGTCTGCAGTGTCACCCTCTTAAGATGCGGTTTCAGTTTCTTATGCACCCCACCATAACTGTCGAACAGTTCGGCAACTCCATACGCACTTGGCTTACACAATGCTACCCAATGCTGGCCTGGCAACGTATGTGGATCTGTGTTGACAATGCAAACGCCAGGCTCTACCATTTGCGGTATTTTATCGCTCGGAAACACTCCATACGAGTTACGCGCGAGTACAGGATCGGCCGACAATAAACGTCTAATTTCCCTAGAGTTCATAATCTGAGCTAACGATGCGCGAATACGACACTTGCACGAGATTGTCAAATTCAATATATGCCAAAATTTTGCACGCAGCCGTCAGAGCCGAACGAAATTCCAATGCCAGGTAGGTAGCGCCAGTTTGCATTAACGACCAGTGCGATCCATCTTGAGTATCAGGCGTCAAGTCGACAGCATACAATGCAGAACCACCGACAAAATCGTCAAGCGTGAAGCTATTTGTACGATCTCCGTCAGCCATTCCCAGCGTCTCTAGCAGGTTGAGATAAGCCTGGCCGTACAGTTTATTAGGATAGTCTACGGTAATTCGGTGACGCGGATAGGTGACGGCGCCGGCGTAGACAGTGTAGGATTTCAAATCGTGCGCGCCAAATTTGAAAGGGTTGTGACGGAAACTGCCATGGTAGGCCTCACTAAGCACCAAACCAAATATAATACGGCGCGGCAACTGCCCTGACGACAGCAGAACAGGTTCCATCGTAACGCGCCCGGCTTGAATGTCAATGACTCGAATAGAGGTGCGCCGAATGGGGTACAGAGCAGGTTCTTTGGCCAGTCGCGCTTCTATGGCCAATTGGACGGACTTCAGCGGTATGACCCGACGAACGTACCAGCGTAGTGAATGGATCTTAATCTTGTAATCAGTATCTCCGACGGGCACAATGAGCAACAACTCGTCAGGATTACGGTAGAGCGTGAGCTTGATATTGATATTCGGAATCAGCAAACGATCTTGATTAGTAAGGTCCGTGTGTATGGGGCTTATCAACTCAAACTTGGCACTTGAATCAATCAGTTTTGAGCGCTTCTTGAACCCGGAGTTGTCTGCGGAATCAAACTTGGACGCCTCGTCTGCATACCAGCCGCCCAACCGCATATACGTCTCCTTGCCCTCCGCCGTTTGATTCAACAGGCTCTCCAAGTAGGCGCGGTAGTGGTACGTATCACCAGAGTCGCTGACAAGTCGGCCGCCTAGCCACAGCTTCACCTGTCGGAAGAGGGTTTGGCCAAGTAGGTTCACAATCGAGTGTTTGTAGTTAACGGCGTCGCCGTCGCCTTCTGCTGCAGCCACCGCGGCGCCATCCTTCTTAGTGACAGACAACTCGGCACGAATGTAATTTCGGGAGATGTCGACGAAAATATTATCTTGTGCAATTTCAAATTCAAATGGACCGGTGGAATTAAGAGGATTTCGCAAATGTATTTCTTGGAAATAGCTCTCCGATATAGCGACTTGAGTACTTGGAACAGAAAACAGCATAAGTTCAGACTTGCCTGCCATAGCACTTTTCGCATTAATTAGAGCCATTTTAATAGAATCCGCCAAATATATCACTGCGCTTCTTCTTGGTAGGGCGCCGTAGGCGCCGCTTATTTATACTGGTCCGGGACGTCGCCTTGGCTCTTGGACGTCGACCCACACCACGACCACCCTGAACGCGTCGACGGCGGCGCTTGACTGGCGCTTTACGCGGCCGGCGTTTCTTCTTAGCCATCAGATTCTGAATTCCTTCAGCCGTTCTCTCAGTCACGGCAGCGCCAATATCTTTCCCCTCTGCCAAGTCACCGACGACAGCAGCAGTGCTCTTTAGCGCCTGTTTACCCAGAGACTTCCCGGCTTGCTTAGCCACCGGAATGACGACTCGCAATAAGCCTTTTAGAAATGTGCCGAGTGAACCACCTCTCTGATAGCGACGGCCGACGAATATTTGAGGGTCCTGAGAGCTTAAATAGTTTTCCCAATAGGTAGGCGATTGTGGAAGCTCCATTAGAACAGTTTCTTCTTCTTGAAACACAACTTGACTATAACCTTGCCAAAATCGAACGAAACTTTCTCGCCGGTTGAGGTGCGTATGGTAATTTTGACCGAACTGAAGCGGTTATAAAGGAGATCACAATAGTCAATAGTGTGATAGGTGGACTGGTGTATGGTACCGTATTCTCCTATGGCAGGAATGACCTTAAGTACTTGTGCGCGCACCTGGCCTACAAACTGGGGGGTGATAATGTCAGTGTACACATAGAAGCAGTCAGTTCCGGCTCTTATGTCGGCGCCATACTCAGCTCTCATAGTAGCATGGCCTGGGCTAAACTTGGTGCCCTTCATGACGTAGTAGGCAATCTTCGACTGCTTGAAGCCGAGCATGTACTGCAGCTGAGTGTTCATCGCCACTTCCAAAACAGTGGCTCTGTTCATCTGAAGTTCCACCCGACCGTCCACCAGCTCAAATCTGACATGAGGACCGTCTCTGAAGTTCTTCTTGGTAGCCTCCACCATTTCTTCAGTGATGTTAGGCTCTCGGGCAAGCGCCCCCCACTGCAGACTCATCTTGGCCACCTTCTTCTCCCAGTAGTCGTCTACTTGATCATTCAGCAGGTCTAGTAGTCTGTCGAGGCGTGAGTAGTGGCCGGTGGGTACCTTGATCGTCTCGGTGACCATGTGCTTCTTTTGGTGGGGGTTCCAATCGAAGGTGGTGATCGAGAAGCTGGCATCCTGCAGTGTGTTATGACTGACAGGCATGATTATCTGACTCAAACCCACTTGCCATGAGCCGGTGAGCTCTATAGGATGGGCAAGGGGCACTGTGAAGTCGCCAGTCTCATTGCCCGGAAATGGGGTGTTACTAGGCAGCGTTATGTAGAATTCGGTCATGCTGAGTGTTCAGTGTGGGCTGGGGCAGGAGATAGCCCGCCGATGAGCAAAGTAGTGCAATCCACAAGCTTTCGTTATGACTTCCAACAGATAGGTTCACAAGAGCGGATAGCACGATACAGTACACGACGATCACTTGCGCGAAGTACACAATCTGAGAGCGAGTAATAGCAGTCCCACTACAGCACCAGTTCCTATTATTATCGCTACTGTCAGCCATTGAACTTCAGTGACGTTGTCTCGAGCGGCTTTTATACACGTGGCCACCACGCTTTCTGCCGCCTGCTGGACCGGGTCTGGTAGAGCTTTTGGCGGCGCTGAGCTCGGAGGTATAAAAAATTCCTTGAATTTCTTCTCCAGATGCATCCTTGAGTCGATACGTGGCAGGGTGGCGCTTCAGCTGCTCGCTCACTTTGAAGATCTCTTGAGTGAAGTTCGGCTGATATCCCTTTGAAAGCTTGCCCTTCTCCTTGGTTATTCTGACTGACTGGCCAACCTTGAACTTGAACTTGGGCAGAGGTGCCAATGGGGTTTTATACAGCCTGGCTCTGACAAGCCTCTCATTGGAGACGTTGACATCTTGCGGCGCCATGCCGATGCTCCTATGTTTGCTGGCATTGTAGGCTGCCACCACACTCGGCAGAATGTCCAGCCAGTTCAGTGTTTTCTTGGCACTGAAGTGTTTCCATATGCGCGTCTTCAGAGTGCGAATAACACGTTCCGCGAGCGAGCACTTGACGTCTGGGGATGTGGCATAGAAGTGAGTTATATCTTGATTCTCAAGGAAATCCCTGAAAACTTTGCCATACTCATTGCCTCTGTCCGTACAGAGTCTCCATGGCTTCCTGCCACTCTTCAGAATAATCTTCAATGCTTTGACCGAATCAGTGGGTTTCTTAGTGAGCATTGGCACCGCCCACGTAAACTTGCTAAACACGCAGATTGAGACGAAAATGAAACGATGTTTGCGGTTGTATTTTGCGAGACGGGTAACATCAATTAGGTCGCACTGCCAATCACTATCAATTCCAGCAGCAACAACTCTATTACGATCGAATTTATGCCTAAGCGGCTTATGCAACGTATAACTGTCTTGGGTTATCAAATAATCACGAACGTGGCGGAGAGTGACCTTAGGATTCCTCTTCTTGGCTTCTCGCAGCACGGCCTGTTCCCCGGCCATATAGGCAGCACTCGACGGGCGGTTATAGACATCGCTGAGTATCTTGTTCATCTTCAACGAAGTGAACCAAAGCGAAAGCGGCCCCTCCCACTCTGCGGCGATCGCTTATAAACAGTGCGGTGGCGAGTGGTGGAAGGGGAAGCTGCCGGCGGCGGCGGCGGCGGTTGACGGGGCGGCGCCGCTCGGTTCAGGTTGCGGTTGGCCAGCGCAGTTTGCGGCACATTGTGGACTCTCAGCAGGTGTAGAAACTCATGCCAGCCGACTGGAGCATTTGTCACAGCTTTGTCTCTGACGGCGTGCGCAAACAGGTCGACTGCATTGGAACCTTCTAATGGTTGGCCGTCTACAATCAGCTGCTTCTTTTCACTCCATCTAATGGCCGGCGTGGCATTTAGAAAGTCCAGTAAGGCTTCGGCTGCTTCCAACTTGTATCTTGGCATGTTCTTCAGCAGCTGATCTCGACTCAGAGCAGGGGAGGTAGGAGGAGCCATCTCTTGAATGGGTACGGCGAGGGGCGTCTCTACTTCCTTCTTCTTCACAGTGTAACGTGCCAGGGCATCTTCATACAAGCGCAATTTCACATCAGGCGCCACCCCTGGAGCGTTCAAAATCTTCTGCATATCCAGGTCGATTTGTGAGAGGTGCTGCTCCGCCGGTCTCGGCCCAGTGTTAACGAAGTCTGCCGGCACCAAGGCTAACTTTTTGATAGTCGGCTCGCCCATTTCGCCAGAAGCGGCGCCGCAGCGATGAGCAGAGGTGTGAGAACGGCCGATAAGAAGCCGCCCTTTTGTACGAACAGCTGACGCTTTCTTGCAATAGAGCCACCTTTACTTCCCGCGTATCTGAGTAACCTTTTATGAGGCGCCAGCCGTCGCTTCTGCGATTTTGTCAGGGGAATGTTGCCTCTCAGTGTGTTGTAACAGCAGTCGGCCAAGCACGCCACGAGCGCCGGCGGCGCGTTCTTCAAAATTGCTTTTTGGAGCTTAGGATTTGCCTTGTGCAACGCCTTTAGCAAACCAATTTGACTTCTCAACCGAGCAGCCATATTAGTGTTGTGTACGGAACTACAGTAGCCCTTTTATACTTGATACACAATAGGATAGGAGCTTTCCGACGGGAAGATGCACGAACGAAGGCGCAGGTTGTCAGGCGTCATTTGCGTCAAATCGATGAGTAGATATGTATACGGTAATCGAGTCGCGTCTTCAAATGCCTTCATAAACTGCCTCGACTTGTGCGGGTACAGTTGTCTGGCCAGAGTGGCTATTTGTTGCTTGTCACCCGGGTTTCGGAACAGAACCAGATAGTTGGTGTTGACTCTGGCCGTCTTCGTCTTGGAGTAGAAGATATTTTGAACCAGAAATACACAACTGCAGCTGAAATGGTGAACGTATTTGGTGAAGACGGCGTTGAGCAGAGGTGACTTGGAGCATTCGTCCATCATGTCATCCAGAATTATCAGCTGGGGTCGCTTGAAGTTCTTGAGCTCATCCGCATCTGGGAGACCTTCGCATGGAGTGACGTAGGACGGGAACTGTTGGAACATGGGCTGCCACACACCATAGCAATACAATACTCTCTCCGGCATGACAGTGACCATAGTGGGCAAGTTCTGTAGCAGCTTCATTACAAAGACGCTCTTACCTGCCTGTGACGGGCCGCTTACACACATTGAAAAGGGGTGTCGGAACCGGGTTTCGAACTCCATAATTGTGGCTAGTGGTGAGTTACGATGGGGCTATTTATAACCATCCAGGCAGGAAGGTATAAAAGGGCTGGCCGATATCCACCTCTTTACACTTCATTTGTCATCATGGCGAATCACTGCAACAATAGTCAGGCTTGCCTGGTGATGTTCAGTGAGTTTCTGAAGCAGAAGGAGGAGGCCAAGGCTAAGGAGCAGCTGGTGGGAGAGAACCCTACTATGGCGAAAGAAGTGGTGGAGGCTACTGTATCTGCGGTTGGCGCCGTTAAGGAGAATGGTGAAGCCGAGGACGGCAAGCCTGCTGCGAAAGAGAAACCGGAAGGGTCGAAAAGCTCGGAAACCAACACCAAGCATATTGATTTCGCTAATAGTCCGGTCGTTATGAGCGTAGTGTTTTGATTTATTTCACGTGCGGAAATGCAGTGATCACAGTGTTGGAGTAGCTGAGAACGACGCGTACGGCAACACACATTCGACCTTGATTTGAAATACCTACCACACGAGAGAAGCACAGTGAAAGTACATAGTTCTTGTCATCACTTTTGCTCACTTCTCCCTTCTGTAGAACCTCTCTAATGAGGGGTATATAAGGCTCGAAGAATAGGCTTCCAGTAGTGTTGTAGTTGACGTGCTTCTTCACCAGGTGTCTGTGGCATCGGTCGTGAAGTCGCGCCGTCCCATACTTCGACTTGAAAGTTAACATGGAGCGCTTGTTCTGTCAGGCGGTCGCAGAAGTACTCGTCGCCACGTACCCTGAAGCGAAGGAGAAGTTGTTGGCTGTCCCGTTTGGCGAACTCCATTTGCGAACTTACCGCTACAAGCTCCACAGAGAGAAGGTGCTGGCCCGCTTCACTGACTTGACGGCCGCCGACTACCCTCTGAAAGAGATATTGGCTCTCTTCACCTGCGACGTCTTCGAAGAAGTCTTCTCTGACAAGGCGTGGCGTCAGGCTGTGATATACATCGTCGCCAGCCTTTAAATAGACAGACTGCTGCATCATTCTGCATCAAAATGGGTGGCAAATTTTCAAAACGGGAGAAAGTGGAGTGGGCGGAAGAGGCTTTCTGCCAAGCCTTCGCTCTAGAAGTACTGTCGCAGAACCCCAAGCTGAAGGAGTATATTGGATGCAGCTGCTTCAGCGATCATAGCTACAATGCGTTGGAAGGACAGTTCAGCCGAAAGAAAGTGTTGAAGCGGACTCTAGAGCTGGCCAAAATGTCCGGTCTGAAGCCAGAAGATGTGATTGTGATATTGTTCAGCGAAGAGGATTGTTTCGAACGTCTGTTCTCCGACGGTTACTTCCGCCAGATGGTGAAGAATTATATCATTCGTTAGTTTACCCACCCACCCAAAACCCCTCATCCTCCACCGACAGTTGTGAGGAAGACTGGCAGCACCAGATGCCTGAGGGAATTATCCGTATGCACGGATCAGGCTAGTTGAACCGGTGTTTACCCAAATCTGACGCGCCGCAACCAATACGGGGAGCAGAGTGTTAGCGGGTTGTGTGTTTAGATTTCAAATCTAAGGCGTCCCAGCGCGACAAATCCTCACCGAATGCTGTTTCCGGAAATGATTGGTTGGGGGCGCTACAATTCTCCCGACAATGATTTATTCGGCAGATTTCGAAATGTATAGAGAGAGTCCTACCTATAGAAGATAACCCGTGTCTGCCGACTAGATAGGGGAACGTATCTTGTGATGAAATAGGTTCAAATTCAGTCACTGGAAACTTGTAGTGAGCGGAGATGTACCGCGTTTTGCCAGTGCCTCCCCTCCTCGTGAGGGTCTCCGAAAGGAGCTGTTTTTGGTACTGCCGTATTCCTCACAACGGGATGCGACAGAAGCAAATGAAGCACGATGTTGGGCATAGTCTTTGATGGGGTAACAATGATTTATTGCTGGAAAGCAGTTCATGGATGGCGGTGATCGGTGAAAGCACGAGGGATAATAGTAACTGCTGGTGATTGTTAACAAAATATTTGGCAAATACTGGTGTGTATCAGTTATAGTAACGCCTGTTGGCGTCTCCAAATAAAACCAACCGCGATCCATAAGGGATCACGGTAGAATTCCAGCGCACAACGAAGAATTGTGCAATAGGCGCGTTCCATCGAAATGTATAGAAACACAGTTTGCGCGGGTAGCATGGAATGATGGGAACGAAGATAAAGTGATTAGGGGATATGAGAGTAATGTGGATAGTTGTAATGGGAGAAAATGCATAAATATCAGAAGCGACACAACAATCACTAGTCAACATGTTCGTCATTTCGCCAGAAGAGTTGTTCTGCCTTGCGTTTTGCAGAGTGGCGGACGAGGCGATACCAGAACTGCGGTTCGAGTTGGATCTCTACGCCCCAGACCCGGACGGCACATACGACACTCTCAAGTCCAGAATCGTGTCCGGGGAGGTCGATCGCTCATTGGTCATGGGGCGATTCGCGAGCTACGTGGAGGGACGCTTTCCAATGGAGGATGTGCTGGCCGTATTCGGGGGCGGCCCTCACGCCATCTACGATCCATTCGAGCGGCTCTTCACTCAACACTTCAAAGACTTGGTTCTATTCTACTTCCGGCGGCCGGACATACTGTACGACGACGACATCACCGTGCTGTGATCGATATAAGTGGCCGGATTAGAATATACATGTGGGGCGGGGGTTCGGCGCGATCGATAAGGTGAGAGACTTTAAATCAATTGAATTGACCAAATTTGAGATCAAATCCTACTCATTTCAGAAATTAATTTCGGCACCAAGCCCTCAACGCCGATCGCGCACCAAGCCACGTCCTGCGTTGGGGGCAACACCCAGGCGGCACCCAAGTGGGTGGCATACCACAGGCCGCGTCGTATAGGGCCGCCTACGACGCGAAACATAACACTGGTGCAAAAGCACCCCAAAAAACAGACTTGGCGAGCGGATAAGGGCACACGGTCTGACCAAAGAAACGAGCGGTGTGTGTGACCCTGCTAGCCTTCGCCGGCACCGCACAATCAAAAAAATTTTGCCTTCTCTCGAGATGAAGCCACAGGAAGTGGGCGAAGACGGCTGCTGGAATGTGTGCACGGAGAAGCTCCACTACGACTACGTGACCAAGTCACTCGTCGAGGGCAAACTGAAACCGGTCATGACGGCTGAACACGTTTGTGCCAATCTTGGTAGGGCGCCGCGACACGCTTTGACGAGTTTGAACGCGTTTGAACACGTTTATGCCAATCTTGGTAGGATATAAGGAGGCTTCGAAAAACAAGATTTGCCACTCCAATCGATCGTTCGAAATGAGCTCCGCCACAACCAAAAAAAGTTTGCCTTCTCGCGAGATGAAGCCTCAGGAGGTGGGCGAAGACGGGTGCTGGAATTTGTGCACTGAGAAGCTCCACTACGACTACGTGACCAAGTCACTCGTCGAGGGCAAACTGAAACCGGTCATGACGGCCGAGGGGCGCTGGCGGTGTGAGGACTGCGACCTGGACTTCATCTCGCAGCACTACTTTGTCGTCCATGAGAAGAGCGCGGCCCACGCCGTCTATGCCAAGTGCCGGGAAGAAGGCAAGCCGCAGCCAGACTGGATCGATGATCCCCACTTGGACTGCCCGTGCTGTGCCGGGTACGATGTGTGATTTGTGCACCGCCGCCGTCTGTGCCGCCGTTTCGCTTCTCGCCGTCGCCGTCTGTGCCGCCGTTTCGCTTCCTCTATCGCCGCCGTCGGTGCCGCCGTTTCGCTTCTCGCCGTCGCCGTATCGCTTCGTTTACCGCCCATTGCCTTGCTCGCCGCCGCCGTTTGTGCCGCCCAATTGCTATCGCACTGTAGTGCTCATTGTCGCTTGAGAAGGAATAATATTTTACACATATGTGCCGCCGTCACAGAATCCGGCGCCTCCCGGTGGCACCGCTATTAGAACGGTGTGAATATATTTTGGTGGCACTATATGTACAGACGAAATTTTGAATACGAGCGTAGCGAAACCGCTTATGTCAATTAGACACTATCGTACTACAAAT
>JASAMZ010009259.1:0-17861 GCA_030248115.1 Linhomoeus sp. GSCO2_2 | reverse complement strand
TCGGCCGGCGTCGCGCCTGGCGGGTCTCAGCTGAGGCTTAATTTGACCACCAACTTCAGGGCGCACTCCGCGCGCCCTGAAGTCGGTCACCGGTCGCGTTAAGCCTAAGCTTCGACCCGCCAGACTGCCGACGCCGACTGACTCTTGTGCACTGTGGGCGCAGGGCGAGCCTAAGCATAGCCTGAACTGGAAGGGATGCTCTAATTGTCTGAAAGTAATTTAAAGAAACAAGGAGACGGCCATTTGCTGAATCATGCGCCCGACAGGGTCTCATTACGCAAAATGAAGCTTTAAAATCACTTTGCTCGGCCGCGGCTCACCGCCGGCGTCCAAAGCTCCATGTGTGTGCAAGAACCGATTTAAACATGCCTGCACAACCCTATTATAATGGGCTGAGGGCTGAGGGTATAAAGCAATACGTATGATTTTTGTCATGTTCTTCGTTCAGTTACGTATTGCTTGTGATAGAAATGCATGTATGCATGCGGAACGCTTGCCAAACAATGACTGCACTTTTCTGGATGCACAGTTGAGCTGTCATCATATTTTGTTTATTCCTGCACGATGTAGGTAAAGTCAATTGTCATCTATTCGGATCAAGAAACCCACTTGAATCTGTGTGACTTTTTCAAGTACAATACAGCTCTGAGACACCCAGTAAATGTTGGATGTATGTTTGGTGCATTACTTCGTTCAAGTACGCTATTGCTGCTAATACCATCACCGGCCAAAGTTCTAAAACTAAAGATGCACAACTACGTGTTCTGATGGTCAGTTTAAGCTATAGATCATTGCGAACCGACAACTGTGTCTAGAGTTATGGCGTTGACAGATCCACAAACAAACAAACAAACAAACAGATGGACAGAGTCTAGGCGCCATAGTATATAGGACTAGAGCCTTTAGCCCGTAGGAGAATCTCTATGGTCAATAGCATATGGCTAATCTGCAGAGCATGAAGGAGATAACTCAATCATCGAATTCAGTGCACTGCAGGACAGTACAGTTAGATATCAAGTCGTTAGACCCTGTGCCATTGTCAGTGCCTATGATTAAGATCTCTCCATCTCCTGTGCCTGTAAATACACAATAGATGCTTGGGTTTAGCCCGTAGACAATTGGCTTTAGCCCATAGGACATTTCAGATAGATCTCAAGCCATTCGAACCTGTGCCCCTGTCAGTGCCTACGTTTAGGATCGCGCCAGCTCATGTGCCTGCAAATGCACAGTAGACTCTTGTGGTTAGCCCATAGACATTTGTGTTTAGCCAATAGGGCATTTCAGACAGATCTCAAGACATTTGACACTGAGCCCCTGCAAGTGGCTACATTTATGCTCACACCAGCTCCTGTGCCTGTAAATACACAGTATACTCTTGGGTTTAGTCTGTAGACATTTGGGGTCAACCAATTAGGCATTTCAAATAGATCTCAAGCCGTTTGAAATAGATCCAGAATAGTTTGATGTTGTGCCCCTGCCAGAGCATGGAGTGCCTGCGAATACACTTTGGAGTCTCACAACGACAACTCTTTGGTGAGTGGTGACACTGTAAATGTCCCGCACTACAATTTGAAGTTGTTTTGCGTGTTGGCGTACAATTCGCGCGTCATTGCTACTGTGGCCGCCATTTGAATCAGCATGGTTTAGCAGAATTGTGCACCTCACAGTTGAAATTGTTGAAATTTTGTGGAATTTTGACTTTGGTCAAAGTTATAAATGCAAAGATGCAAAACTACGTGTTTTGACGGTCAGTTTAAGCCATAGATCATCGCGATCCGTCAACTGTAGCGAGCGCTAGAGCGCTGACAGACAAACAAACAAACAAACACACGGACAGAGTCTAGGCGCCATAGTATATAGGATAGAGCCTTTAGCCCGTAGGAGAATCTCTATGGTCAATAGTGTATGGGTAATCTGCAGAGCATGAAGGAGATAACGCAATCATCGAATTCAGTGCACTGCAGGACAGTACAGTTAGATCTCAGGTCGTTAGATGCTGTGCCATTGGCAGTGCCTATGTTCAGGATCTTGCCAGCTCCCATGCCTGTAAATACACAATAGCCACTTGGGTTTAGCCCATAGTCATGTGGGTTTAGCCCATTGGACATTTCAGATAGGTCTCAAGCCCCATTCGACACTGTGCCCCTGCCAGTGCCCACGTTTAGGATCGCACCAGCCCCCATGCCTGCAAGTACACAATTGACGCTTGGGATTAGCCTGTAGACATTTGGGTTTAGCCAAAAGAACATTTCACATAGATCTCAAGCCATTTGACACTGTGCCCCTGCCAGTGCCTACATTTAGGCTCGTGCCAGCTCCTGTGCCTGTAAATACACAATAGACACTTGTGTTTAGCCCGTAGACATTTGGGCTTAGCCCGTAGGAGATTTCAGATAGATCTAAAGACATTTGACATCGGTCCAAAGCAGTTTGAGGCTGTGCCCCTGCCAGTGCATACAGTGCCTGCGAATACACTTTGGAGTCTCACAACGACAACTCTGTCATGAACGGTGACACTGTAATGCACTTTTGTCGCGAAATCAAACGTCAATTACATCGTGTGGTGCCTTCTGTGGTCAGAATGCACTGGTGCAGTCGATATTTTCGAAATAAAATGGAATTTAGTCATCGGTCAAACTTCTAAAAGCAAAGATGCAAAACTACGTGTTATGATGGTCAGTTTAAGGTATAGATCATCGCGAACCGACAACTGTGTCTAGAGTTATGGCGCTGACAGACAAACAAACACACAAACACACGGACAGACTCTAGGCGCCTTAGTATATAGGAGGACTAGAGTCTTTAGCCCGTAGGAGAATCTCTATGGTCAGTAGCCCATGGGTAATCTGCAGAGCATGAAGGAGATAACCACTGCTGCTCGCAAGTCAGATGATCATTCGATCGTTCGTTCGCGGCTGATGGCAACTGTTCTGTGCGGCTGACCGCTTGCCGCTGACGTTCTCAAACACATTTGAATGATACGGATCGCTCGTTCACCACCACTGCTCGCAAGTCTGATGAACATTCGATCGTTCGTTCGCGGCTGATGGCAAATGTTCTGTGCAATTGGCCGCTTGCCGCTGACGTTCTCAAGCACATTTGAATGAGACGGATCGCTCGTTCACCACCGCTGCTCGCAAGTCAGATGACCATTCGATCGTTCGTTCGCGGCTGATGGCAACTGTTCTGTGCGGCTGACCGCTTGCCGCTGACGTTCTCAAACACATTTGAATGATACGGATCGCTCGTTCACCACCACTGCTCGCAAGTCTGATGAACATTCGATCGTTCGTTCGCGGCTGATGGCAAATGTTCTGTGCGGTTGACCGCTTGCCGCTGACGTTCTCAAACACATTTGATAGAGACAGATCGCTCACCACCACTGCTCGCAAGTCTGATGACCATTCGATCGTTCGTTGGCGGCTGATGGCAACTGTTCTGTGCGGTTGGCCGCTTGCCGCTGACGTTCTCAAGCACATTTGAATGAGACGGATCGGTCACCACCGCTGCTTCTCAAATCTCAAGTCTGACGACCATTCGATCGGTCGTTCGCGGCTGATGACCAAATGAAGTCTACCGCGCGCTCGCCGAAGTTAGAAGTGCGCGTGTACAGTAGTGAACTTGGCACAAACGTAAATTGCGTTGCGCACATTAGAAAGAAAGACCCGCTCTCAATACATAGAGCGCAACAGTTTTGCTCAATACATAGAGCGCAACGGTTTTGATCTACAGTACGCTGAGCGTATAGCGTGTCACTTTTGCTGAACGCGTCAAGCGCACAAAGCGGCCAGTATTTTGGTTTTGTCTCTCACAACGAAGTGTACGGTAAGCGGAAATTCAAAGTAAACATTGTTCTCAGAATGTACTGGCGCAGTCGATATTTTGGAAATATTGTGGAACTGAGGGATCGACATAAGTCCACAAACCTTCATGCAAAACTACAGTGTATGACGGTCGGTTTAAGCCATAGATCATCGCGAACCGACAACTGTGTCTAGAGATATCGCGCTCGCAGAGCCACAAACAGACGGACAGACTCTAGGCCGCTTAGTAATATGGACTAGAGCCTTTAGCCCGTAGGAGAATCTCTATGGTCAATGGTGTTGGGTTCAGCCCATAGACAATTGTGTTTAGCCCGTAGGACATTTCAGATAGGTCTAAAGTCATTCGACCCTGTGCCACTGCCAGTGCCTACATTTAGGATCTCACCAGCTCCCGTGCCTGTGAATACACAATAGACACTTTGGTTAGCCTTTAGACAATTGGGTTTAGCCCATAGAACATTTCAGATAGATCTCAAGCCTTCTGACACTGTGCCCCTGCCAGTGCCTACATTTAGGCTCACACCAGCTCCCGTGCCTGCAAATACACAATAGACACTTGGCTTTAGCCCATAGACATTTCGACTTAGCCTGTAGGAGAATTCAGGTAGATCTAAAGGCATTTGACATAGATCCAGAATGGTTTGATGCTGTGTCCCTGCCAGTGCATGCAGTGCCTGCAAATACACTTTGGAGTCTCACAACAACAACTCTTTAGTGATCGGAGATACTGTAAAGCGCTTTTGGCATGAAATCAAATGTCAATCACTTCGTGTGGTGCTTTCTGTGCTCAGAATGTACTGGCGCAGTCGATATTTGCGAAATATTTTGGAATTTAGAGATCGACCTAAGTCCACAAACCTTCATGCAAAACTTCAGGCTATGACGGTTAGTTTAAGCCATAGACCATCGCGATCCGTCAACTGTGGCTAGAGTTATGGCGTCCACAGACCCACAAACAAACAAACAGACTCTTGCCGCTTAGTATATAGGACTAGTGCCTTTAGCCCGTAGGAGAATCTCTATGGTCAATAGCCCATGGGTAATTTGCACAGTGTGAAAGAGAAAACGCAATCATCAAATTCAGTGCACCTCAGGACTTTGAGGTTGATCTCAAATCATTTGTTACTGTACCCCTGCCAGTGCCAGCATTTAGGATCACACCAGCTCCCATGCCTGTAAATACATAATAGACACTTGGGTTTAGCCTGTAGTCACTTGGGTTTAGCCCGTAGAACATTTCAGATGGGTCTCAAGCCAACCACCCCTGTGCCCCTGCCAGTGCCTACATTTAGGATCGCATCAGCTCCTGTGCCTGCAAATACACAATAGACGCTTGGGTTTAGCCTGTAGACATTTGGGTTTAGCCAATAGGACATTTCTGATAGATCTCAAGCCACTTGGCACTGTGCCCCTGCCAGTGCCTACATTTAGGCTTGTGCCAGCTCCCGTGCCTGTAAATACACAATAGACGCTTGGGTTTAGCCCATAGACATTTGGGTTTAGCCCGTAGGAGATTTCTGACAGATCTAATGACATTTGACAATGATCCAAAGTTGTTTGGTGCTGCGCCCCTGCCAGTGCATGCAGTGCCTGTGAATACACTTTGGAGTCTCACAACGACAACTCTGTCATGAATGGTGACACGGTAAAGTGCTTTTGGCGCGAAATCAATCGTCAATCACAGAGTGTGGTGCGTTCTGTGCCCAGAATGTACTGGCGCAGTCGATATTTTCGAAATATTATGGAATTTAGTCATCAGTCAAAGTTCTAAAATAGGAGGTGCAAAACTACAGTGTATGGTGGTCAGTTTAAGCTATAGATCATCCCGATCTCTCAACGATCTCTAGAGTTATGGCGTTCACAGACAAACAAACAAACACACGGACAGAGTTTTGCCGCTTAGTATATAGGACTAGAGCCTTTAGCCCGTAGGAGAATCTCTAAGGTCAATAGCCCATGGGTAATCTGCAGAGCATGAAGGAGATAACGCAATCATTGAATTCAGCACACTGCAGAACATTACAGGTATGCCTCAAGTCATTCGACCCTGTGCCCCTGCCAGTGCCTGCGTTTAGGATCACACTGGCTCCCATGCCTGCAAATACACAGTAGACACTTGGGTTTAGCCCGTAGACATTTGGGGACAGCCAATAGGACATTGCAGATAGATTTCAAGCCATTTGACACTGTGCCCCTGCCAGTGCCTACAATTAGGTTTGCACCAGCTCCCGTGCCTGCAAATATGCAGTAGACACTTGGGTTTAGCCCGTAGACATTTGGGTATAGCCAATAGGACATTACAGATAGATTTCAAGCCATTTGACACTGTGCCCCTGCCAGTGCCTACAATTAGGCTCTCTCCAGCTCCCGTGCCTGTAAATACACAGTAGATACTTGGGTTTAGCCCGCAGACATTTGGGTTTAGCCCGTAGGAGGTTTCAGTTAGATCTAAAGACATTTGACATTGCTCCAAAGCAGTTTGATGCTGCTCCCCTGCCAGTGCACGCAGTGCCTGCGAATACACTTTGGAGTCCCACAACGACAACTGTCATGAATAGTGACATTGTAGAGCGCTTTTGGCGCGAAATCAAACATCAGTCGCAGCGTGTGGTGCCTTATGTGCTCAGAATGTACTGGCGCAGTCGATATTTTCGAAATATTTTGGAATTTAGACATCGACTTAAGTCAACAAACGTTCATGCACAACTACAGGCTATGACGGTCAGTTTAAGCCATAGATCATCGCGATCCGTCAACTGTGGCTAGAGTTATGGCGCTCACAGACAAACAAACAAACAAACAGACAGACGGACACAGTTTTGCCGCTTAGTATATAGGACTAGTGCCTTTAGCCCGTAGGTGATACTCTTTTCTCTAAAAGCTATAGAAATTGTGCATACTTATGGAGCCCATGCATTGACTCATGGTGCCCAGCCACAGCTCACAACAATCTATTGGAGAATCAGATAGAGTCAATGCCATCTGACACTGTGCCACTGTCAGTGCCTGAATTTATGGTTGCACCAGCTCCCATACCTCAGACTACACTGAATTTGACCCCCTGATGTTTGTGCTTAGCCTATAGGTGATTTCAGATTGATGCAAAGTCGTTTGACAACGTGCCCCTGCCAGTGCCTGCATTTACCTTCACACCTGCTCCCGTGCCTCTGAATACACCTCAAGATCTCACAGCAACAACTCTGTAGTGAATGGTAACACGACAGTGTGAAATTACCACGAAAATGACCCACAGACACTCTTTAGTGCCCAAAGTGTACTGTGCAGTAGATATTTTCGTGATTTTCATGGAGTTTAGTCATCGGCCAAGGTTCACAATAGGAGGTGCACAACTACAGAGGTCAGCGGTTCTATAGATCATCACGATCCGTCAACGGTGTCGAGAGTTATCGTGTTAACTGACGGACAAACAAACAAACAGACTCTATGCCGCTTAGTATATAGGCTGCCCCTGCCAGTGCCTGCATTTAGGATCGCACCAGCTCCCATGCCTGTAAATACACAATAGAAACTTGAGTTTAGCCTGTCGTCACTTGGGTTTAGCCTGTAGGGCATTTCAGATCGGTCTCAAGCCATTTGACCCTGTGCCCCTGCCAGTGTCTGCATTTAGGATTGCATCAGTCCCGTACCTGCAAATACACAATAGACGCTTGGATTTAGCCTTTAGACAATTGGGCTTAGCCCGTAGGACATTTCAGACAGATCTCAAGCCATTCGACCCTGTGCCCCTGCCAGTGCCTTCATTTAGGCTCGCACCAGCTACCGTGCCTGTAAACACACAATAGACACTTGGGTTTAGCCCGTAGGCATTTGGGTTTAGCCCGTAGGCATTTGGGTTTAGCCCGTAGGAGATTTCAGATGGATCTAAAGACATTTGACATAGATCCAAAGCAGTTTGATGCTGTGTCCCTACCAGTGCATGCAGTGCCTGCGAATACACTTTGGAGTCTCACAACGACAGCTCTGTCATGAATGGTGACACTGTAGAGTGCTTTTGGCGCGAAATCAAACGTCAATCGCAGTGTGTGGAGCCTTCTGTGCTCAGAATGTTCTGGCGCAGCCGATATTTGCGAAATATTGTGGAATTTAGTCATCGGCCAAAGTCCACAATAGGAGGTGCAAAACTACATGTCATGACGGTCAGTTTAAGCCATAGATCATCACGATCCGTCAACTGTAGCTAGAGTTATCGTGTTAACAGACGGACAAACAAACAAACAAACAAACAAACAAACAAACAAACAAACAGACTCTATGGCGCTTAGTATATAGGACTAGAGCCTTTAGCCCGTAGGAGAATCTCTATGGTCAATGACCTTGGGTTTAGCCCATAGACAATTGTGTTTAGCCCGTAGGACATTTTGGATAGATCTCAAGTAATTCGACCCTGTGCCCCTGCCAGTGCCTACATTTAGGATCTCACCAGCTCACCGTGCCTGTAAATACACAATAGGCACTTGGGTTTAGCCTGTAGACAATTGTGTTTAGCCCGTAGAACATTTTGGATAGATCTCAAGTAATTCGACACTGTGCCCCTGCCAGTGCCTACATTTAGGATCGCACAAGCTCACCGTGCCTGTAAATACACAATAGACACTTGGGTTTAGCCTGCAGACAATTGGGTTTAGCCCATAGGGCATCTCAGATAGATCTCAAGTCATTTGACACTGTGCCCCTGCCAGTGCCTACATTTAGGCTTGCACCAGCTCCTGTGCCTGCAAATACACAATAGACACTTGGCTTTAGCCCGTAGACATTTGGGCTTAGCCAATAGGACATTTCAGATAGATCTCAAGTCATTTGACACTGTGCCCCTGCCAGTGCCTACATTTATGCTTGCGCCAGCTCCCGTGCCTGTAAATACACAATAGACTCTCGGGTTTAGTCTGTAGACATTTGTGTTTAGCCCGTAGGAGATTTCAGATAGATCTAACGACATTTGACATAGATCCAAAGCAGTTTGATGCTGAGCCCCTGCCAGTGCATGCAGTGCCTGCGAATACACTTTGGAGTCTCGCAACGACAACTCTGTCATGAATGGTGACACTGTATAGCGCTTTTGGTGCGAAATCAAGTGTCAATCACAGAGTGTGGTGCCTTTTGCAGTCAGAATGTACTGGTGCAGTTGATATTTGCGAAATATTGTGGAATTTAGTCATCGGTCAAAGTTCTAAAATAGGAGGTGCAAAACTACATGTTATGACGGTCAGTTTAAGCTATTGATCATTACGATCCGTCAACTGTAGCGAGCGCTAGAGCGTTTACAGACAGACAAACAAACAGACAGACGGACAGACTCTTGCCGCTT
This sequence comes from Linhomoeus sp. GSCO2_2, assembly GCA_030248115.1. Lineage (NCBI taxonomy): Eukaryota > Metazoa > Nematoda > Chromadorea > Monhysterida > Linhomoeidae > Linhomoeus > Linhomoeus sp. GSCO2_2. Next base: position 8,711 of record JASAMZ010009259.1, on the reverse strand, counting down.
AGTATATAGGACTAGAGCCTTTAGCCCATAGGAGAATCTCTATGGTCAATAGCCCATGGGTAATCTATAGAGCATGAAGGAGATAACTCAATCATTGAATTCAGCGCACCGCAGGACATTACAGTTGGATCTCAAGCCATTTGACTGTGCCCCTGCCAGCGCCAGTATTTAGGATCACACCAGCTCCCATGCCTGTAACTATACAGTAGACTTGTGTTTAGCTGTAGTCGCTTGGGTTTAGCCCATAGGACATTTCAGATAGGTCTAAAGCCATTCGACCCTGTGCCCCTGCCAGTGCCTACATTTAGGCAGCTCCCAGGCCTGCAAATACACAACTGACACTTGGGTTTAGCCTATCGACATTTGGGTTTAGCCAATAGGACAATTCAGATAGATCTCAAGCCATTTGACAATGTGCCGCTGCCTGCGCCTACATTTAGGCTTGCGCCAGCTCCCGTGCCTGTAAATACACAATAGACACTTGGAGTTAGCCCGTAGACATTTGGCTTTAGCCCGTAGGAGATTTCAGATAGATCTAAGATCATTTGACATAGATCCAAAGCAGTTTGATGTTGTGCCCCTGCCAGTGCATGCAGTGCCTGCGATTACACTTTGGAGTCTCACAACGACAACTCTGTCATGAATGGTGACACTGTAAACTGCGTTTGGCGCGAAATCAAACGTCAATCACAGCGTATGGTGCCTTTTGTGCTCAGAATGTACTGGTGCAGCTGATATTTGCGAAATATTGTGGAATTTAGTCATCGGCCAAAGTTCTAAAAGCAAAGATGCAAAACCGCGTGCTCTGACGGTCAGTTTAAGCTATAGATCATCGCGAACCGACAACTGTGTCTAGAGCTAGGGCGTTTACAGACTGACAAACAAACAAACAAACAAACAAACAGATGGACAGACTTAGGCGCCATAGTATATAGGATGTGCGTAGATACATTCTTATCCTTATAGATCATCACACGCTTAAATCATCCACCGTTCTTATTACGGATGATTCAATAACAGTGCGGTGCACTACGGTTCGCTACGGTGCATAAGGTCTAAGACTAAAATTGGATGAACTATGTAGGCCAGCTCGGGCAATGCAACTACAGGGTTTTTTTAAGTGACTGGTCGGCAACTCGAATAACTTCTGCACCGGTGCACCGATTTTGATGAAACTTGAACCAACTTAAGTTCCATATGTAGGAAAGCTCGTGCTAAATTTTTACGGAAATTGGCCACGCGTAGCGACTACGCGACCGCTTGAAAGAAGGTCTACTTTTCAATAGGAGCGCTCTTCCTGGTCGACGAGGAGGTCTTTCTGCAGGACCTCCTCGTCCTCCTCGAGGAAGACCTCCTCGTCGTCGACCAGGAAGAGCGCTCCCATTGAAAAGTAGACCTTCTTTCAAGCGGTCGCGTAGTCGCTACGCGTGGTCAATTTCCGTAAAAATTTAGCACGAGCTTTCCTACATATGGAACTTAAGTTGGTTCAAGTTTCATCAAAATCGGTGCACCGGTGCAGAAGTTATTCGAGTTGCCGACCAGTCACTTAAAAAAAAACCCTGTATGTATACCGCCGATCAAGTTGGCGAGAACGTCCGCTCTCGTCGTCTTGCGGTTGCATTCGTCCTCGAAGCAGCAGCAGATGGTTCGCACGAAATTTGTGAGATCGTCGCACTTGTATTTCGGCGTCTTTGCGAGATGGCTCATGTCCTCGCACGCGTGGCATCCGCGGGGTTCCGCACTCGTCTCGCCCTTGTCCATTGCAACGGCGCAACCGGCGGACTTTGCTCCTTTGCAAGCTTCCAAGTCGCCAAGACGGGTGTGACACCCTTCAACGAGGCCTGGACCCGGCGTCTTCACCCCTGCAAGCGAGGGGAAGGATTTGTTAGTACAGGGTGTTTTAGACGGACTAGATTACAAAGGACACTCCACCAGATATGTATTAGCAAGTGAAAGTTCGATGTTATGCCAGAGAGACTTTGCCATTTTGTGTGGAAGATGCGCAGCGAAATTGGTGGTGCCAAACGTGGTGTGCTGAACCCTACAGTATAGACTACAGCGCAGTCGATTATAGAGTGCAACAACACCCCAGTCCAGTTACCTGTTCTCACGCGATGAACTCAACCTGAAAGGCTTTCTAATATTTGACATACGAATAAGATTCGCACAGTGACTGCAGCTTGTCATCGTGACTGCCCAACCGTCGGTCATACTGACGAAATTCCCACGACGAAGAAACTTCGCTCACCTTTTCCGCCTTTCAAGAGGAGCTTCTCGATGTCCCCCTTCTTCTCCTGGGTGTTACAGTTGTCCTCGAAGCAGCAGCACTCGACCTTGTACTTGTGGTCGAAGTAGTCGCACTTGTACTTTGGTGTTCTGCCTTCTTCGGTGCGATTGTAGCCCACGCAAGCGCTGCAACCCTTCGCTTCCACCTTGCTTTGCTTGATCACGACTTTGCACCCGTTTCTTTTGTCTGCGTCCTCCGCGTCTTTCGAGCACTCGTCGTTCTCCGTATTTCCCCGCTTGCAGTGGCTCACCCTGTACTTGGACTCGTCGCTGCCCGTGTCGTCCTCATCACGCTCTGAATGCATGTTTGCATTAAGCGTCGCGTCAAAATTAGTTCTGTTGGTTGGAACAAGGCGCAGCCAAGATTGACAACTGGGTGGGGCAATAGATTGTGTTGGAGGGGGGAGGTGGGGGGCAGGAATTGTTCAACCGTTTTATTGCTACTGCACATGGCCCATAGGCCAAACTTAGAACCATGGGCGTACGTCGTAGGCGAAATTTTTCACCATTCACAGAGACTCGGACAATTCATGCTGTCACAGGCAAAAGGTGGTGCTATTCACGCGAAATGAGTTTCTTTTTTAAGCGCCGTAGGCAAACATTCTATTGGTAGCTCGTCTGAGCGGGGGGGGGGGGGGTGGGCCTTTGGTAGAGGTGGGAGAGAGGGTTAGACAGTTGCCACCGTTACACCTGCCTACGCCACAGAGGTTTGACGACAGTTCTAAGCTACGCGTTCCTAAATGAGGCAGTCAAAGCGTAAAAGGCCATAATTACTGTGAGTAAACCTTCTTTCATGAGAAACGGCTTGATCCTGTTCGTGTCCGTTTGGATGTTGCAGTTGTTTTCGAAGCAACAGCACGTGGTATTCTGCTTGTGATTCCAGTCGTCGCACTTGTACTGCGTAGTTACTGCTCTTCTAGTGTAGTTGAAGCCTTCGCAGCTACTGCATCCCTTTGCCTCCACGGTATTCTTAACCTGGTCGATCTCGATTTTGCATCCGTTTCTTTCGTTTGCGTCTTTATTAGAGCACTCCTGTTTCTCCTTCGAACCGTCCTTACAGTGGCTGACTCTTGCCGTTGCTTAATTAAAGGGTGCGCATTTTTTCGCCCGGCCTCAGCCGGGCGACACCCTACGAGAGCTCGGCGTGCGTGCGTGCGTGCGTGCGTGCGTGCGTGCGTCCGTCCGTCCGTGCGTAACGCTCTCAGATCTCGGCGTTGGAAAGTCATAGAGAGACGATCTTGGGCTCTGCGGATAGGTCTCGACCCACTGATCATTCCGCTAAGAGAAGTTGAGATTCAAAAGTTTGAATTGCGCGCGCTACAGTAACCCGAATGTCAAAACGCAAAACGGCTCTACCTCGCTCGTCTTACGTCGTAGAGCGGCAATCGACACGTCAGGTGAAAACTCTCGGCGTGCTCTTTTATGCGGCTGCAGGAATGTTTCCATTACGCAAACACGCACCACGGAAGACGCCATTCTCGATATTTTAGCAATAAAATCGCTCTAACTCACTCAACTTGCGTTGTAGAGAGACGATCTCGATAGATAGCTATCGACTCACTGATCATTTGTTCTTCCATTACTCGAAACTTAAACGCTTGAATTTCGCGAGTTACAGTAACTCAAATGTGCAAAAGCACAAAACGGCTCTAACTCGCTCGTCTTATGTCGAAGAGCGGCAATCGCCACGTCAGGTGAAAGCTCTCGGCGTGCTCTTTCATGCGGCTGCAAGAATGTTTCCATTACGCAAACACGCACCACGGAAGACGCCATTCTCGATATTTTAGCAATAAAATCGCCCTAACTCGCTCAACTTGCGTCGTAGAGAGACGATCTCGAGCTTATTGGATAGCTCTCGACCAACTGATCATTTGATCTCCGATTGGTCGAAACTCAAAAGTTTGAATTTCGCAAAGTACAGTAACTCCATAGTGCAAAAAGCAAAAAAACGGCTCTGACTCGCTCGTCTTTTCTGCTCAACCAACGCGCCAAGGCGCGCAAAACGCAAATTGGTCAGTTTCGGAAGACCATGTATATGTACCGGGTGCCCCAAAACAAGCTGTTTTAAAAAAGTTGAGTTGTTTTATTAATACAGAGTGGTTTGTGAGTGTTTTAAAGTGGAAGAGTAAAAGAGTGGATACTTTTGTAAAGTATTTCGAAGCCTTTCCGATATGACGCGCGCCCGCCCGGAGTCCACTATTCATGCGTTACTTCTTACACGCTCCTTTCAGAGGGGTTCTTGCAGGGCAACATTGGGATCGCGCGGGATTAATTTTTTGAGCAAGACACACGCATTTCTGAGCGGTTGTTGCAAGGCAACATTGGGATCGCCCGGGATTAATTTTTTTAGCAGACAAAGTCGTTCGTAAGACAAGGGTTTAAAAAAACAAAAGTATTTCTTTAGGAATGACCGTTCAACAACTGCCTCAACGTAAGCTTTCAAACGGTCGAACGAATGCCGCTCTACAACGTAAGACGAGCGAGTTAAGGCCGATTTGCTGTTTGAACCTTTGAGTTACTGTAGCTCGCCAAATTCAAACTTTCGAATCTCGACTTCTCTTAACGGAATGATTAGTGTGACGAAACCTATACAACAAACTCAAGATCGTCTCTCTACGACGGAAGACGAGCGAGTTAGAGAAGTTTTGCGCTTGAACTTTTGGGTTACTGTAGCTCGCGATATTCAAACTTTTGAGTTTCGACCAATAGAAGAACAAATGATCAGTGAGTCAAGAGCTATCCAGCAACTCAAGATCGTCTCTCTACGACGCACGCTGAGCGAGTTAGAGCGATTTCTATGCTAAAACGCGAGAATGTCGCTTTTCGTGGTGCGTGTTTGCGCAATTAACAAATTTTTCACGCCAAGTGAAAGAGCACGTCGAGACCTTTTAGTTGACCTATCGCACGGCGCTCTACGACGTAAGACGAGCGTGTTAGAGCCGTTTTGCGTTTTGGACCTTCAGGTTACTGTAGCGCGCGCAATTCAAACTTTTGAATTTCGACTTCTTGTAACGGAATTATCAGTGTGCCGAAACCTATTCAACGAACTCAAGATCGTCTCTCTATGACGGAAGACAAGCAAGTTAGATGAGTTTCGCGTTTTAAACCTTTGGGTTACTGTAGCTCCCGAAATTCAAACTTTTGAGTTTCGACCAATAGAAGAACAAATGATCAGTGAGTCGAGAGCTATCCAACCAACCCAAGATCATCTCCCTACGACGCACGCTGAGCGAGTTAGAGCGATTTCTGCGTTAAAAACGCGAGAATGTCGCTTTTCGTGGTGCGTGTTTGCGTAATTAAGAAACTTTTCAATGCCAAGTGAAAGAGCACGTCGAGACCTTTTAGTTGACCCATCGCACCTCTACGACGTAAGACGAGCGAGTTAGAGCCGTTTTGCGTTTTGGACCTTCAGGTTACTGTAGCGCGCGCAATTCAAACTTTTGAATTTCGACTTCTTGTAACGGAATTATCAGTGTGCCGAAACCTATTCAACGAACTCAAGATCGTCTCTCTACGGCGTAAGACAAGCAAGTTAGATGAGTTTCGCGTTTTAAACCTTTGGGTTACTGTAGCTCCCGAAATTCAAACTTTTGAGTTTCGACCAATAGAAGAACAAATGATCAGTGAGTCGAGAGCTATCCAACCAACCCAAGATCATCTCCCTACGACGCACGCTGAGCGAGTTAGAGCGATTTCTGCGTTAAAAACGCGAGAATGTCGCTTTTCGTGTTGCGTGTTTGCGTAATTAAGAAAATGTTTATGCCAAACGAAAGAGCACGTCGAGACCTTTCAGTTGACCTATCGCACGCCGCTCTACGACGTAAGACGAGCGAGTAATAGCCGTTTTCAGTTTGAAGCTTCGGGTTACTGTAGCGCGCGCAATTCAAAGTTTTGAATTTCGAAGTCTCTTAGCTGAATGATCAGTGAGTCAAGACCTTTCCGTAGAGCCCAAGATCTCCTTACTACAACTTACCGACGCCGAGATATAAGAGCGTGACGAACGGACGGACGAACGGACGAACGAACGCACGCACGCACGAAAAGCTCTCGTAGGGGTTCGCCCGGCTGAGGCCGGGCGAAAAAAAGTGACAGCTTTCAAACGCTTGCCGTTTCTGCGCCAAAGAGCCGATTTTATTGAAACTTTTACCACTTATTCTATTCGACAGTGTCTATATATTTGCAAAATGACATCAAATTTGAGTAATCCTATCAAGAGTTACGGGGTTTTCCATTTCACAGTACTGTGAAGAAATTTGGTCATTTCTGAACTGTATGTCGCTGTAACATTTGCATGACGCAATACAGCGAAGCGAAATTAATAACGTAGGTGCTATTTCTAACATGTGAATTTATCTTTCACAAAGAACTTATCTTTGATAGCAAACGAGGTGGTCTGGTCAAGGAACAGTCATTTGGCAGACCAATTCCGTGGTTGCGACTAGCAAACCACCTCGTTTGCTATCAAAGATAAACTCTTTGTGAAAGATAAATTCACATGTTAGAAAGGACCTCTAATAGCACCTATGTTATTAATTTCGCTTCGCTGTATTACGTCATGCAAAAGTTACAGCGACATAAAGTTCAGAAATGACCAAATTTCTTCACAGTACTGTGAAATGGGAAACGCCGCAACTCTTGACAGGATTACTCAAATTGGATGATTTTTTGCGAATATGTAGACACTGTCGAATAGAACAAGTGGTGAAAGTTTCAACAAAATCGGTTTTTGGCGCAGAAACGGCGGGCGTTTGAAGTCTGTCACTTTTTTTTGGGGCACCCGGTACATACCGTAGCTCGCTTGTCTTACGTCTAGGGACATGCTGCAGCTCGTTCAAAAGCGCTTGACACCCTCTTTCACGCAACTTCAAAAATTTTTCCGATTAGTAGATAGAATATGCACCACAGATTTTAGAGATTTTCAGTACTGTAGTGGTGTTATGTACATAACTCTTCCGTCGTGCACCATACTACGACACGCGATACATACGTCTGTCGAAACTTGATGACACGATCTTTCATTATTCTGTGAAGGTACGTTTGTCAAACCTTCATAAATTTTGTCGTTCTTTTAAACAGAGCTTGAAACGAAGTAAGTTCTTGCTCTGAGAGCCAAATCTAGGGCGAACTTAACATTGCGAAGAGGGACTTTGTGAAATGGAGCACAGCAAAGGGGAAGCTCGTGAAGGAGAGCAATGATTCCTCCCCAACACTTTCCGCAAAGTGATCAAAAGTATTTGCAATGTCAGTCAGAATGCAAAAGTCGACTTTTCAAAAGCCAAGCTTGTTAAGCAGTCCTTACTTGTCTAACTCCTTTACCAGTTTTGTTCGTCTTTCCAATGATCTTCTCTTCCTCCACCCACTTTCCCCTCTTCTGCTCACTTGCAAACCCCACCATGCTCCCCGGTTACTAGGTATTACGTTTGAAATCCTATCAGTATAGCGTGTCTTACCCTTGTCCAAGAGCCGCCAATTATTGGACGCAATGTGGCATGGTTTTTGAAGCTCGCCGCTCCGGTAGGATGCTTCGTAGTTGATTGTCTGGGGCCAACAGACTCGACTCAGTGGGTCCCACTCAACAGCTTTGCAGGCGTCGACGGCGTCGCAGCTGGCCATGCAGTCGTACATGTCGGAGCCCACTCCATCAGTGTTAAGGTTTCGATGAACAATGCAGGCAAGCCCGCGATCGAACCACCCTTCTTTGATAGTCGCTTCTGCGGTGCATTCGACACGATACGGTAGTATGGCTGATTTAGATTACGGTAACATGTGCTGTATCGGCTTGTCCAGACGAAATATTTTGAACATGAACACGAAGTAGGTGCATATTTGGATGTGCGACGAAGCCCCACATTGTAAACATCGAGGCTAAGGAAGATAAATAATCGAGCACAAATGTTGCATGCCATGTTAGACTGATACCTTGTTGCATAATATCATGTTGCATGGTGGACAAGTCACGAGGTCACAAATATCTTTGGCTATCTAACTTTGCACAAGTAACTTAATGAAGTTATACATGCAATTCATTTGAAGGTATATAGGTCCCGAATTGTGTTGCCGAACCAACAATCTTTTCTAAACGAGTTGCACTGTAGCCTGCCAAACTACAGGATTTATTTGACTTTTTTTACTTCACCTGCTCCTCTTTCCAGTAATAATGACGCAACCTCCTCCTTTGTAGTTTGCTTGTTGCAGTTCTTTTTGAAACAACAACATTGGGTCTTTTGTTTGTTGTCCCAGTCGTCGCATTTGTATTGCAGGGTCGTTTCAGTGTGATTGAAGCCCTTGCAGGCGCTGCATCCCTTCGCCTTCACCGTATTTTTGGTCTGGTCAATCTCGACCTTGCATCCGCTCCGCTTGTTTCTGTCTTCCTTTGGGCACTCCTGTTCTTTTGAATCATCCTTGCAGTGACTGACCATGGCACT
>JASAMZ010009257.1:0-58161 GCA_030248115.1 Linhomoeus sp. GSCO2_2 | reverse complement strand
AAAGCCAGGTGTGGTGTTAAGCCAACCGGTCAGGTCGCCCAGACTTCGCTGAGTTGCCTTGACACATTCTCAAGCTCAGATGGTTTCACAAGATAACGTGGCACGTGCGGTGACTGTCAGAGCGGTTACACACATCAAAAGGCGTTACATCACTCACGACGTCAAAGTTTGTACAGCCATGCAGCCACTGGATGGCTCAAATGCGCTATACAATTTGAACATAGACCTACGTGAATCGTTCCGATTGACATCTCGGATGCTCTCTGAAGGTCATCTGGAGGAGACTACGAGTACACAGGACGGATACGGATGAGCTATGCGACTCCTTAACGCTCGAATCCGCTTATGGGCCAGACTTATTTGAGTGACGGCCCTTGCAGTGATTAACCCATCTGTTCAAGTGACCACCAAGTTAAGTGACAAACGAGATGGCTTGGAGAGGTCGCACGAATAAACAAACAGTCCCCAAGACAACCGATGATAAATCGGCAAGATATATGGCGTGACGCGGTCTTCAGCATCTCCTTCTTCCCGTCACGTGAACTGCGAAGAGCGCCTGATGCCCTTTAAAGCTTGCACAATCAAGATACTGTAGTCACACATGAGGCCATATTACCGTCCAGATTGAGCAGTTCCAAATCTGAGATCTGGCGTTCATCAGATCAGATCATACACTACTCGACCAACTGCCGATGCGTCAACCGACGTAATCTGCACATGACTTGCACTTGTGCGCGTTGCAGGTTTGGGTTTACGACCCCGTCGTTAGCCTAGTCGTCTGGCGGACGCCCACGTAATGTCCAATAATGACATCCTTTCGGTGGACCAGCCTCGCTCAGGAGATCAACAGAAGGTTCATCACGATGTACATACAAGAGTTGACGACGGCTCTCTACAATAGAAACTTGTCCAAACAACCGCCCATGTACAAAATCACTGGCTTTAGAGCTCAGCCCCTCCAGACCTGTTGTGCCCAATGTGTCGCTTGGAGCGTCGCGATTCGGTCGAGCGACTTCGGAGTCACGTTGCGAGCCACTTCAACTACGCCCCTTATTGGTGCTCCCTGTGCGGCTGCCAGAACTCACTCTACGCGGCGTCAAAGGAGCAGATACTCTTCCACGCCAGTCGAGAACACCCTGGACAGACTGTCAAGGCACAGTAGTCTACCATTCACATGTACCAGCGTCAAGTCGCCTACAGTAGTCCACAACAAGTCTCTGCAGGTGAACTGCGACCTCAACTTTGCCACAGAGGGAGCAATCGACGCCGTGCTTCTTTCTGCTGGACTGAACGTCGAAAGGCCTCCTTCTTTGGCTACCACTTCGGCCGAGTCCGGAACACCCCATAGCAAAGGGGCGGAGGACAGAGCAGCTCCACGGGTGCAGTCCCTTTCTCCTGTTGGCATGCAGTTTTACAAGCCCTTGCCTGTCCCCATGACTGCCTGCCTGAATGAGTCTACATGGGATTCATCAACGTTGTCATCACAGTGCACACACACACATTGCAAATGCACTTCAGGTGAACCAAGTGAATGTTGCCGTAAAGCAGTCGCACTCGCACCTGTCGGCAGTGAAGCAATCTTCTTCCGCCGCTGACGATGGTCATGCCGCTGAGATGCTTACCAAGCATCAGGTTGTGTTTATGGGTGCACCTACCTACCCTCTACAGTAACTCCTTTAGAATTGAGGCACCCGAATTGCAGTTGACCAGTTGGATGCGAGTAGCAATATTTCGCAAGAGACGTGCCAGCGCTACACTCACCGAAATAGCTTCACACGTCCACCGACTTGCTCTGAATTGGCATAGGAATCGGCACACGCGACGAGGTGGATTTTTGCGTGCAATTGCAGTGCATAGTTCAGATACGGAATCCTTACATTGTGGTTCGAATTTGCATTGTCTGGTAGTCAAGAAGTTTCAGAAGGTCCACGGAACATTCCCGAAAGGGTCGCCGCAATTCTGAAGCAAAGCAGTCTCTTCAAGCTCCACTCCGCCGGTAAAAGCGTCTTCTGGAGTCCAGTAGAACCGCCGGCCGTCCGACATAGACCACAGCGTGTGAGGCTGACCAGAGCAGCTGCTCCAAGCAGAGCTGGCGACACCGCGTCCGACGACTGCGTCTTTCTCTGCGAGGCAAAGAAACCCCGATTATCCACGACTGCTGAAGTCGAAAACGAGGACGCCAGCAATCCGAGAATGGCCGAAAGTCTCACCAGCAGACAAATGAGCAGCACACCCAAACCGGACGTCGACGACACAGAAGATGCGCTCTCATTGTCGTTTGAAGAGGAGAGGCTACTGGACAACAGTCGTCATTTGTCGAATGCATCGGTGCTGAATCAGAATAACACAGTAGAGGTGTGTATGCTGCGCGAAAATACGGCGGCTCACTCGTGCCAAACCAATACAGCGCTTCTGGAAACTTTCAATAGAGTGTGATGCTTTGTGTGACTGAGTGGGCGTGACTTCCGTTTCAGAGAGCGAGTCCGAATGGGGCGGATAGTTCCATGGAGAGGACTAGCGTCCAAGAGCGTCATTCTGTCGTCTCACTCACAAGCTCTCCATACTTCGAGACATCCTCGCGGGAATGCAGCAATCGTTACGACAAGGACGTCAGTTTCGTTCTCGAGAATGGCAGGAGAAGTCGAGAGCGTGCTGCTGACGACACTAACGTGGCCCTTGACGACAAGGAAGAATCGGATGTGGACATTTTATGAAACGTTGCATTCCGTACTTCTGTCATTGTCCTCGCATTGTGACAAAATCAGCATCGGCCTGAGAATGACGCACGAACACATCTAGGGGAGGGGAAGTGAAGGCGGGAGAGTCTGCAGCAGTCTGGAATGGCCAGAACACTCTACTAGATTAATGCGTGCTGGCGGTACCCATGTGCATAGTTATGCGACTTCACGGTGTTGCTAATCACATGGGATAACGAGAACCCTGTGACTGGAAACCAGTCAGTGGCGACCTTCCACTAAACTGCGAGCTGATGCGCATTTTGGTGGCACGAGTTAAAAATCCGCCATTTCTGCACAATCTGGTCTTATGAAGCATACATTCCTAGCCATCCTAGGCAGGTAAAGCGAACAATATCTAACCTCAAGAAAGTCTCTGCACCTGCTAAGAAAGCCACAACAACTAGGTACACATGTATGTACCTACATACAGTATGCACCCACGCGTATCCGATTGTCAGCATGTTGTCGAGTTTTAGACAGACTCTTTGTGGCGACAATCTATCCAGTTTTAGGACACTTCCAATTGTCCCAGTGCTATACTGCATCCAGTAGGCACCATAAATTGCAAGACATTGCAGGCAAAGGCGACTAGATAATTCACAATGCACTTCTGGCAGCTCCTTCTGGTCGGCAGTATTCGCCTCTCCCCTCCGTTACTCAGCGTTGGTAGGCGTTTACCAAGTTCATTAAGTACCGGCACATGTGAGTTTTCTCTGAAAGGTGGAAACAAGCAACGTGCCCATTTGGCAGCAGAACACAATTCAATGGGGCAGAGTGGAGTGATTGTCCTCTCAATCGGTGTCGCGCAGCCGCTTTCACTGCGCTGCCAATGTATAGGTACCCATAGGTGACAACAACACCATGGGAGCGTCATCAAACACAATCCCCCGCGCGTCGCAGTCGTATTCCTATTGTCATCCCACTACTAGTCTGTCAAACATCCGACACTTATTTAGCAGGTGTCTTCTCGTCTACAGGGCTACAGTACCGTTTGCAGTGCGCATGCTCCGTACAGTACGTCGTCTACCTGTATCACGTTGTTATATCACGTCTACACAGCCTACCAGCATGTCAATGTCTCACGCAGTTGCTTGAAATTTGAGGTTGCATCAAAGTCATTGGGTTCTGTACTGCACTGGTCATGTTGTTCGGTCCCCACGGTAGTCTATTGTTGTGCGAGGCACAACTGCGATACTATCGCAAACGTCACTCACAACTGTACGGCAGAACGCTGCCCGTCTAGTCTCTAAAAGCGTGCCCTGCGTCAGCTCTCAGCACTTCTGGCTGGCCACAACCACCGTAAATGCCGTCAGAATCAACCAATCAGTCTGCAGCGTCTGCTGCTGAGCTGCTGAAGGGTTCCCAATGGTTATGGTCGCTGCTCGTACCCTCCAGCAAACGCCGTGTCACCCCCGCGAGAACGCTGTCACGTCAAAGTCATCGAAAGGTGGATGTATGATCCAGGGTCTGCCATGGCGTGTTTGAACGCTGGCTGGCACCGAACCCACTTAGCAAGCCGCCTACTTTCTCACAGGACTCACAAGCCTCTGCTGCCTCCTCCAGTGGAACCACGAAACGACAACACTCCGAGGCAGACAACGATGATTCTGTGACAGCAGAAGCAGACGACGATGACGGCGACTCGACAAGTCTGGCCGACTGGGCCCTATTCCTGCTGAAGGTTGGGGCTGTGGTCCTTCTGCTGGCCATGGCCACAGTCGACCTCTACAAGTTGATCAGTCAGTGGCTGGAGAGGGGCGTCAACTCTGAGATGGACTTCCAGTTCAACCATAGCATCTCACTTGGAAGGCCCACTCTCTGCATTCCACTACAGTGGCACCTCAGCTCAGGAGGGAACTTGTGGACTGCCCTTAATGAGGTTGGAGAGATTACATTTTGACTTGTTGGCGCAGCTTACGTAGGAGATTCAATAGGTGGTTTCGCTAAAGCGTTGCTGTCGTGTCCATGCAAAGTGCAGTTCGCTACACCTACAGATTTCTTAATCCAGGAACAAATCAAGAAGGCAATCGACAGGACAATCTCCAGCATTGGCAGCACCAAGCTGCCCCCAAGTTCTCTACTCAGCCGCAAGGAGCATCGCTTAACGTTATACCTGCTCTATCGGCACTTCGCCCGCTTCACCCAAAGCGAAACTATCTTTTCGCCAGTGGAAAGAGTAAATTTCGCCACGGCTGTCTCCAGCAGCACATCTGGGCCAGCGCTGAAGGTAATCCTTTGTAATAGCAGTTCATTAGGTAAGTGATAATATGCAATGGATATCGTTGACAACAACAGTCTCAGTTGTCTCAGTGGCTCAGTTTCAATGTCGTCGTCTTCTTCTCCAGCTTCTCGCCCACTACAGCAGCCATGGAGTGGGGCCCTGGGAAGTTTCTAATGCGGTGGCCGAGGCGATGGCTCGCGTGCTTCGTCTCGGAGCTAATTACCGCCAAAAGAGCGTCAGCTTCTCGCCCGCCTCCTTTCCAACCTCCGTTTCCTTTATGGACGACAATCTGCTCTGTTTCACTCTGTTCACGCCTCATTTCGTCAGTGGTTCCGATGTCGTCCAGACGCGAGGGAGCTACGCGACAATGGACGCCGACATTGGGCGATTTACCAATGGCAGCACCCTGAGAAGACCATTGGGAACAGTTGTGCTGGACCTGATGGGCAGAATGAATGGAGGAAGGGGCATCTCACGCAGAGACGCCATGCTCTTCGCCAACCTGGACACCAACCCCATGACAGAGGCCGATGTCACCCTGCTGGCCCAGTACGAGTGAGCAACCCTAACTCATTCCTGCCACCGATTAGGATACCCTGGTGCTGGACTTCTTGCTTTGTGCTGCTGAGCTGAGCCACCGGTCAATTCAGGATTCTTCCCAGCACAAGAAAGGAACAGAACCGCTGCTCACCCACCCAGCAGAAGGACGACTGCATCCGTCAGTGTCGCACTGAAGCCATCCGACTTCTGTGCAACTGCAGCGCCTTTTCCACCAGCGGCTTCACAAAAGAGACCCAGTCAGACATGTGCACCGTGGAGAAGTACACACGCTGTTTAGCCTACATCGGTAATCCATACAATCACACTTTGCACTGCGCTAGATACATAGTAGCGTTTCAGCTTGCAGTGAAACCGTTTTCAGGCAACTTCGACCAAGGGTGCCGCGGGGCCTGCGTCGACCACTGCGTTCGCTGGTCCTATGGCATCCGACAGACGAGCTTGCCTGGCCCCCACCTTCCAAGATTCCTTATTGAAGTCAGAGTCTCCAGTTTCCAGTACCCCGTCTTCAAGGTATATCCTCTGAACTATTGAAGCTCACCACTCGAGCACTGCTCCAGTCGTGACTGCATCACTCTACTCTGCAGATGCTTCGCTGTTCAATTCCTTTGCGCTTCAGGAGGCCGACGTGTTCACTTGGCAGAACTTCGTTGGCAACGTTGGGGGAATTTTGGGACTTTGGGTGGGCTTCAGCTTCCTCTTCTTTGTCAGCGCTTTAGAGGTCGGATGCAGTCGGCTGATGAAGACGACCAAACGCCTTCGCAAGACCACCGGTGGTGGTGACACAAAAGAAGCAACGCAAACTGAATCTACCCGTGTTTGACCGCTGGACGATTCGACTTGCATTTCTATGTACCTATGCAATACCTGTTCTCGCTTCAGAATGTCGTGCCTTCTCGAATAAAAGTCCCTCTCGAATTACCCCCCCCCCCCCCCCCCCCTTGAACGCCTTCCCTCCGGCTAGAGGGGCGTCACATTTAGTGCAAAAGTGTGTACGTGCAAACGTTTTATTCAAATGGTGTGAACAAACAACGTGCCCAGTCGACAAATTTTAATGGGTGGGAGTGGAGTGAAGTAATCGTACCTCTCTTTCGGTGGGTGGGAGTGGAGTGAAGTAATCGTACCTCTCTTTCGGTGGCTCGCAGGCTCTTTCGTAGCGATACCCATGTGAAAGTACGTATTGTATAGGCCGACAAACACGAAACATCACCATGCGAGCGCCATCAAGATCAAACACCATCCCGCGCGCAACATCGGCAAATTCATTCTGTCAGGCGTCTCGCCTACCGTATGTTTGTGACGGACTTACAGAATGACATCCACCGTCTACGCATATACACCGGCCCGGCGGCCATACTAAGCCATACACAACAACGTGTCCTACTATACTATAATGAATTGTAGTATAATAGTATAGTATAGTATAGTATGGCATACTATACTATACTACAATTCAGACCGCAATTGTAGTATTATCTATATTACTAAGCGGCCTAGAGTTTGTCCGTGTGTTTGTTTGTTTGTCTGTAAACGCTCTAGCGCTCGCCACAGTTGACGGATCGCGATGATCTATAGCATAAACTGACCGTCAGAACACGCGGTTTTGCACCTTTACTTTTAGAACTTTGATCAATGACTAATTTCCACAATATTGGGCAAATATCGGCTGCGATAGTACATTCTGAGCACAAAAGGCACCACACGCTGCGCCTGACGTTTGATTTCGCGCCAAAAGCTCTTCACATTGTCGCCAATCACCAAAGAGTTGTCGTTCTGAGACTCCAAGGTGTATTCGCAGGCACTACATGCACTGGCAGGGTACAGCATCAAACTATTATGAATCAATGTCAAATGACTTAAGATCTATCTGAAATCTTCTACAGGCTAAACCCAAATGCCTACGGGCTAAATCCAAGTGTCTACTGTGTATTTACAGGCACAGGAGCTGGTGCGATCCTAAACGTATTCACTGGGAGGGGCACAGTGTCAAATGGCTTGAGATCTATCAGAAATGTCCTATTGGCTAAACACAATGTCTACGGGCTTTACCCAAGTGCCTACTGTGTATCTGCAGGCATGGGAGCTGGTGCGATTGTAAACGTAGGCAATGACAGGGGCACAGGGTCGAATGACTTGAGGTGTAACTGTGTATTTCAATGCACGGGAGCTGGTGCGATCCTAAACGTAGGCACTGGCAGGGGCACAGGGTCGAATGACTTGAGGTGTAACTGTAATGGCCTGAGGTGCACTGAATTCGATGATTGCATTATTTCCTTCATGCTCTGCAGATTACCCAAGCACTATTGACCATAGAGATTCTCCCACGGGCTAAAGGCTCTAGTCCTATATACTAAGCGCCATAGAGTGTGTCTGTCTGTTTGTTTGTTTGTTAACACGATAACTCTTGACACAGTTGACGGATTCTGGCAATCTATGGCTCAAAAGAACCGCCTTGGCCTGGAATAGAACGTCTCCTATTGTGGACTTTGGCCGATGTCTAAATTCCACAAAAATCACGAAAATATCGACTGCTCAGTACATTTTGAGCACTAAAGAGTGCCTGGGGGCCATTTTCGCGAAAATTTCGCACTGTCGTGTCGTCATTCACTACAGTGTCATTGCTGTTAGACCCTGATGTGTATTTCAAGGCACGGGATGTGGCACAGTGCTAATCGCAGGCACTGGCAGGGGCACAATGTCAAGTGACTTTATATCTTTCTGAAATCTTCTACGGGCTATATCCAAATGTCTACGGGCTAAAGCCAAGTGTCTGTTGTGTATTCGCAGGCACGGGAGCTGGTGCAAGCCTAAACGTAGGCACTGGCATGGGCACAGTGTCAGATGGCTTGAGATCTATCTGAAATGTCCTATTGGCTAAGCCCAATTGTCTACAGGCTAAACCCAAGTGCCTATTGTGTATTTACAGGCATGGGAGCTGGTGCGATCCTAAATGTAGGCACTGGCAGTGGCACAGGGTCGAATGACTTGAGATCTATCTGAAATGTCCGATGGGCTAAACACAATTGTCTATGGGCTGAACCCAACACCATTGACCATAGAGATTCTCCTACGGGCTAAAGGCTCTAGTCCTATATACTAAGTGGCATAGAGTCTGTTTGTTTGTCAACACGATAACTCTCGACAGCCTTGATGGATCCTGGAGATCAATACATCAAAAGAACCGTCGTGGTCTGTAGTTTTGCATCTCCTATTGTGGACATTGGCTGATGACCAAATTCCATAAAAATCATGAAAATATCAACTGCACAGTACATTCTGAGCACTAAGGAGTGACTGCAGGCCATTTTTGTGGAAATTTCACACTGTCGTGTCACCGATCACTGCAGAGCTGTCGCTGTGAAACTCTGAGGTGTATTCAAAGGCACGGGAGCAGGTGCGACAGTAAATGCAGGCACTGGCAGGGGCACTTTGTCAAACGACTTTATATAAACCTGAAAACACCTGTGGGCTAAGCACAAATGTCAGTGGGTTGAATTCAATGTATTCTGAGGCATGGGTGCTGGTGCAACCATAAATTCAGGCACTGTCAGGGGCACAGTGTCAAATGTCTTTAGGTCTATCTGATTCTCTTATGGGCTGTTGTGAGCAGTGGCTGGGCACTATAGTCCATACAAACACCTATGGGCTAAGGACAAATGTCAGTGGGTTGAATTCAATGTATTCTGAGGCATGGGTGCTGGTGCAACCATAAATTCAGGCACTGTCAGGGGCACAGTGTCAAATGGCTTTAGATCTATCTGATTCTCCTATGGGTTGTTGTGAGCATTGGGTGTGTGTGGCTGTGTGGTTGTGAACAGTGGCTTCTTTCCATAGCTCAATACGTGTGGCTCTGTTTCCATAGCCATTAAGCTGTAGAGTATACAGTATCACCTACGGGCTAAAGGCACTAGTACTATACTATACTACAATTCGGCCTATACTACAATTAATTGTAGTATATACTACAATTAATTGTAGTATATACTACAATTAATTGTAGTATAGAGGAAAGCAGCAAATTCTCCAAAAATTTCAGACTTAGTCTTTCATATATCGCCAATTTGATGTCTAGAGGCTGCTAATCGACTCATCCCATGTCGCGAATGATGATAATGCAGCTTAACTAGATTTCCTAACGAATATATTTGTTCAAGATTTACTACGATTTGCCCATATTCTGGCAATTATTTGTACCTCTATACTACCGGATTTTTTCGCTTATAAGCCCATGGGCTTATACGTGGTTTTGGCACTTGCGTCAGAGTAAAACTAGCGCCGCATATAAGCCCAGGGCTAATAAGTGGCAGTCAGCTTTCACAGTGCGTTTCTATCTGCCCAATCACAGCAAACAATTAGCACGAATTATGCAGAATAAATATGGCTTTTTGTTAAAGAGTAGTTAAATCAACGTGCTGAGCATTTAAATCAACACTATTGCTACTATTTGTAGTTTATTTCTCGCTATTTTAACACTAATGGGCAGCAAAATTTGATAAATTATGGCGACGGTCCCAACAAAGTTTGGACACCAAGTATAAGCCCATGGGCTTATATGTGGCAGTCAAAACAACATATAAGCCCATGGGCTTATAAGTGGATGGGCTTATATGCGGAAAAATCCGGTACAATTAGAATCCTATATACTAAGCGCCATAGAGTTTGTTTGTTTGTTTGTGTGTTTGTTTGTCCGGCCATTTTCTCGCGACACAGTTGACGGATTCTGGAGATCTATAGCTTAAACTGACCGTCGTGGCCTGGAAGGAATCCCCTCCTATTTTAAAACTATTGCAAATTACTAAATTCCACAAAAATCACAAAAATATCGACTGCGCAGTACATTCTGAGCACTAAAGAGTGCCTACTGGTCATTTTCGTGGAAATTTCGCACTGTCGTGCCACCATTCACTCCAGAGCTGTCGCTGTGAGACTCCTACAGGTATTTGGAGGCATGGGAACAGGTGCAAGGTAAATGCAGGCACTGGCAGGGGCACAGTGTCAGAAGACATTAACTCTACCTGAAATCTACTAAGGGCTAAACACAAGCATCCATGTGTTAGCTTCAGTGTATTCAGAGGCACGGGAACAGGTTTGATGATAAATGCAGGCACTGGCAAGGGCGCAGTGTCAAGAGGCTTTTGATCTATCTGAATCCTTTTATGGGCTAAATACAAACATCCATATGCAAAGTTCAGTGTAGTCAAAGGCACGGGAGTGGGCGCAATGGTAAATGCAGGCACTGGCAGGGGCACAGTGTCAGAAGACATTAGATCTAACTAAAATCTCCTATGGGCTGAATGTGAGCTTCCATGTGTTAGCTTCACTGTATTCTGAGGCATGGGAGCTGGTGCAACCCTAAAAGCAGGCACTGATAGAGGCGCAGTGTCAAATTACTTGAGATCTATCAGATTTTCTTATGGGCTGTTGTGAGCATTGGCCGTGAACCATAGGCCAATACATGTTGTGAGCAGTGGCTGATTTCCATGGGTCGATACAAATGGCTTTGTTTCCATAGGTGTTCAGCTATAGATACACAGTATCACCTACGGGCTAAAGGCACTAGTTGTAGTACTATACTACAATGCGTTTCCAAGATGCCATACTATACTATACTATACTACAATAAGAATCTATAGGGTTATACTATACTATACTATACTACAATTCATTTTGAATTGTAGTAGGACACGTTGATACACAATGTCATTGTAGTGTCTTGCACGGTGACTTGCACCAACAGTCTTTGAAGGCGCATCAATGTAAATGATTTTTCCCGTTCGTACATAAAGTACTGTAAGCATGGCACCATTAGGATGCCATGTGTAGGTGCATACTTCACATTCCATAGGCTCAGCATAAGTAGTCGGCCGTTTGTTAGCCAGTTAGCTTATTCTTAGCTGTGGTTAGAATAAACACCCATTCGGACCATTGCTGGGAGCAGCGCCTATCCGTGAGTCTCTTGACTGTATCTTATACTTGATAGAGCTTACTGAGGTACGATACGTGTAGTTGGGAAGCCTATCGCGTACCAAACGCGTCCCGGGCTTGGCCGTCAACGGGCCTGACTACAACTGGTGCGTTGACCGGGAACGCTAGTACCGTTCGGGAACGGTTCCTGGGAAACGTAGTAGTTGGAAGGTCTGTTGGCGTTTGAGCGTAAGGGTGGAAGTGCGGCGATAGGCGGTTGGTGGGAATTTCTTTCCTGTGGGTGTGAGTGTTGATCACGATGGAGGATCGGCGGTCGGGAAAGAAGCAGATCTCCCTCGCTAAGAGACGGACGACGGATGAGATTCTGGTCGATGAGAATGTCGACTACGGTTGGGTGGATCCTTCGATTCTGGCGGTGAGACAGCAGGTTCCGGAAGAGAAGAAAGTTTCCCAGAAGTTGAATCTGGACGAGAGCGGGCAGGCGCATAGGGTGGAAGACGGCGATCTCGGGGATAGTGATAGGGACAGTGTTTCCTCTGATCGGGTGGCGGATAGGTCGATTTCTCAGGAATCGGCTCCTCAGATTATGTCCATGTTCACGGAGTTGCAGCGTCAGCAGCAGGAGGCTCAAGCGGCAATGCAGCGTCAGCAGCAGGAGATGATGCAGATGCAACTGCAGGCGCAGCGCGAAGAGCGCGAGGCTCGGGAGCGTGAGGCTGAGAGGAAGGAACGAGAGCTGGAAAGAAAGGAGCAGGCGCAGCGTGAGAGGGAGCGCGAAGAGCGGACGGCTAGAGATTTGGCGCAGCGGGAACTCGTGCAGCAGATGATGGCCGATAGAGATAGGGATCGGGAACAGATCGTAGGTTCTAAGCAGTGGCGTCACGGCTCATTTTGTTTGAATGGGGCGTGTAAGCATGGCACCATTAGGGATGCCATGCATATCTAAGATTCCAGTATCTCGGTATAAGTAGTCTGCCGTTTGTTAGCCAGTTAGCTTATTCTTAGCTGTGGTCAAGAATAAACACCCATTCGGACTACTGCTTGGAACAGCGCCTATCCGTGAGTCTCTTGACTGTTCTTATACTTGATAGAGCTTACTGGGGTCCGACACGTGTAGGGGTTGATGCATGGCACATTAGTCTACGGCCTGAGCCCGCATTAATCCTAGTGGTGTAGTTGGGAAGTCTATCGCGTACCAAACGCGTCCCGGGCTTGGCCGTCAACGGGCCTGACTACTGTGTCGCATTTTGACACCTGATCTGATCTTGGGAGCGCGCTCGTTTGTCCCTCTAGTCTGGCCGTGACTCCCCTGCTGTGTCGTTTGGGTGGAAAATGAAAGGAAGGTAAAAGCGAGAGGAATCGAATGTGTGACCGAAAATTGAAGTGGACTTGGTACACATGGCATGCACAGTAACGACCTCGAGCTCAAGAATGCTACCTACGGTGGGGGGGGGGGGGGGTATGAATGGTGGCAGTGGCAGTGGCAGTCAGGGGTATGAATGGTGGCAGTCTGGCAGTGGCAGTCAAAATCTTTGTGCAAGCACATTTTCCGGCAGACTAGGCGGATCGAGATGGGACAAAGATCGATCTATGCAGCTCGTCAAGGTCTTGAATTTTGTAGTTGTCGACTTTTTTCGGAGTCGTCGAATTTCATACGAAATTCTTAAAAAATCAAATTATGGAACAGAAATCCACGCTTTTCTCACAAAAATAGACACGGTACGAAAATTAGTTTTATACAAAAAAGATGCGCCTTGGGGTGTTCTATAACATGAAAATCTAACTTTCACAATATCTACTCCGATTAACTCATTTGGCACAAAAATATCAACATTATTTACAAAAAGTTAGAATTCGCGCGCATTGTATAAACAGTTACAAAAATGCAATTTTTCTTGTTATAGAACACCCCAAGGCGCATCTTTTGTGTATAAAACAATTTTTCGTATCGTGTCTATTTTTGTGAGAAAATTGTGAATTTATGTTCCAAAATTTGATTTTTTGAGAATTTCATATGAAATTCGACGACTCCGAAAAAAGTCGACAACTACAAGATTGAAGATCTTGACGAGCTGCATAGATCGGTCTTTATCTCATCTCGATCCGCCTACTCTGCCGAAAAATGTGCTTGCACAAAAATTTTGACTGCCACTGCCAGACTGCCACCATTCATACCCCTGACTGCCACTGCCACTGCCACCATTCATACCCCCCCCCCCTCCTACGGTGGTAGAAACACTGCAAACAGGAAACGGAGCGACCAACCCTATGTTAGCAGTAGCACACAGGACTGCACATCGGTTGAGTTTGGATAATTGTTGCACAAAGGACACTTGGTCTAGGTAGCTTATAGTTATTTGGCGCCAAGTATCGAATCGAACATGTGTGGGTATGTGGTTTGCTTTCTTCCTTCTATGTTTACGATGTTTTCAAACTTGCTCACGAAGTTCGAACTCATCGTTTTGAATTCCAGTTACGGTAGCTTTTGTTAGACAAAGTGGAACGCAAATCCGGAAAATGCTGAAATATTTTCGGCGGTGAATTGTCAGATTTTTTTGCGAAAATCGGAAAATGGCCTATACCCCGCCGCCTCCTTACGCACCCCCGCCTTACGCGCCGCCCCCTTACGCGCCACAGACCCAGTCGGGCGTCACTTATACGCAGCCAGTGGTTTATGGTAAGTATAATGTGTAATTTTGTGATATTTTTGTAATTTCAACAAATTTGTCGTATACCCTAATCCATACAGCCACCGCTCCGCCGGCGCACCGCGCGCCCGCGCCGGGCCAGCAGAGAATTACGACGACGAGTAAGTAATTTCGTCATGAACTTACATTGTTACACATTTCGAGAATAATGTACAAACTTTCTATATCGTTTCAGCTCAGACTCGGATGGTGATAGTGCCGGTGGTGGAGGGTCGGGGCATGTATCGCTGTCTATACTGCAGAGTATGGGTTTTGGCACGCGATTTCCAAATTCAAACATTCAAATTCGCGCGCCAATTCTCTCAGAGGAACTCGGCCGTTCGCAGGACGAACACGGCGATGTGGGTGGTGGTGGTGATTCTGGCTCTGGTGGCCCTCCCCTGCAGTCTGCTAGCCCTCCTCTGCCTGGGAGACTGCGACCACATGCACTGCACAAAGTGCGCGCTGTAATTTGCGCGCGTTTTTTGGAAATTTGCACCAACAAGCTTTGTCTAAAAACTCTGGCACCACGTTGGCATCAGTGAAAACTTGAGAGCGTGTGCGCGATAATGTGCACTGGATAGTGAAGTGCCACTAGACATTTGGTCGACAATCTGGTGGGGGGTATCGCCGCAATTGGTATTGGTTTTGTTCGTGGTACCTGATCCACATATGGATCAGAAGATTCGCCGCAGGCACACATTGCGCTTATAATTGTGGCAACTGATCCATAAATGGATCAGAGAAATTCGCCGCAGGCACGCAGTGCAATAAAATGACACGACGCCCTATTGAAAAGAGTATAAATGGGACGGCGCCCTATTTAAAAGTGTATAAATGGGACGACGCCCTATTTAAAAGTGTATAAATGGGAAGACGCCCTATTCTTTTAGGCTTAGTGCTCGATGCATCCACACAAAGATATGTTGAAATCGTCTTGAAAGCTGCTTGAAATTGTCGAAATTTAGAAATTCTGAGAAAAACCTTGAAAATATACCTAAATTCTTTAATTATAAAATCTAGAACTATTTGCTAAATACTTGGCAGACTATGCCCGACACAACTATGCGAAGACATTTTGAAATTTAAGCTATTTGGAATTGTCGAAATTTGAGGATCTTAACAAAAAAATATCCCAAAATTTCGATAATTATAAAATCAGAAACTATTTGCTAAATACTTGACAGACTATGCCCAATGCATCAACGCAAAGACATTGTGAAATTTAAGCTGTTTGAAATTGTCATAATTTGGGAATTTTGACAAAACCTTGAAAATATCCCAAAATCCGCTAATTATAAAACTTAGAACGAGTTGCCAAATACTTGGCAGCCTATGACCGACACAACCATGTAAAGAAATTATAAAATTACAGCTGTTTAAAATTGTCGAAATTTGGGAATTTTGACAATACCCCTGAAAATATCCCTAATTTTGTTAATTATAGAATCTGAAACTATTTGATAAATACTTGGCAGACTATGCCCGACACATCCGTGAAAAGAAAATTTGAAATTTAAGCTGTTTGAAATTGTCGAAATTTGTGGATTTTAACAAAATCCTTAAAAATATCCTAAATTTCGTTAATTACATTCGCTGAAACTATTTGCTAAATACTTGGCAGACTATGCTCGATACATCCGTGCGAAGAAGTTTTGAAATTTAAGCTGTTTGAATTTGTCAAAATTTTAGGAATTTTGACAAAAACCTTGAAAATATCCCTAATTTCGTTAATTATAAAATCTGAAACTATTTGATAAATACTTGGCAGACTATGCTCGACACATCCGTGAAAAGAAATTTTGAAATTTAAGCGGTTTGAAATTGTCGAAATTTGTGAATTTTAACAAAATCCTTAAAAATACACTAAATTTCGTTAATTATATTCGCTGAAACTATTTGCTAAATACTTGGCAGACTATGCTCGATACATCCGTGCGAAGAAGTTTTGAAATTTAAGCTGTTTGAATTTGTCAAAATTTTAGGAATTTTGACAAAAACCTTGAAAATATCGCTAATTTCGTTAATTATAAAATCTGAAACTATTTGATAAATACTTGGCAGACTATGCTCGACACATCCGTGAAAAGAAATTTTGAAATTTAAGCTGTTTGAAATTGTCGAAATTTGTGAATTTTAACCTTAAAAATACACTAAATTTCGTTAATTATATTCGCTGAAACTATTTGCTAAATACTTGGTAGACTATGCTCGATACATCCGTGCAAAAAAGTTTTGAAATTTAAGCTGTTTGAATTTGTCGAAATTTGGGAATTTTGACAAAAACCTCGAAAATATCCCTAATTTCGTGAATTCTAACATCCGAAACTATGTCACAAATTCATCGCGTAGTATGCCCTTTCCATTTCAGCAAAACCTTTGCCGATACGACTTGTAAATAAAAGTGTCATTTTTGACATTTTCATATTTTAATTGTGAATATCTCGAAACGAAAGTAGCAACAGAAACGGACAACGGCACGTTACTCAGCGCATTCGACTCCATTGGGTGGCACTAACCGTCATGTCTAGTTTTGTGACACAGACAGACAGACAGACAGACACAGAAACACGAACTGACAATAGCGTCCGTATATACACTCGCCGCCCTGGGGGCGGCGAAAAAATGCCGACAATTTCAGCTGCGGCGGCAGGTTCGAGTACGGCGACCTGCCGTGAAGAAAGAGGCCGAATTTTGGAATTTGCGCGCGCTTTTCCGTGATATTCTTTCTGTCCCTTCTGTGGGTGTTTTGCGCGCCGATAGGGGAGCTATGGTGTGATTTCTCGATTTGTGGCCCTTTTGTGTCAACTCATATGTATAGTGGTAACAGTTTGGATAGACCGCCCTCTTGTATCGCTCGCACTCCCCTTCTTTGTGGCGTGTGTTGGGTTCCCACGCTGGAAGCTGAAGCTCACTTGCCAGACTGTGGCTGATCTCTTGTCGTTTTTCGCGGTGGAGGGAGAGAGAGAGAAACCAGACGTCTTGCAAACAAATTTGGGAAGAACTTTTGGTGAAGC
Organism: Linhomoeus sp. GSCO2_2; assembly: GCA_030248115.1. Classification (NCBI taxonomy): domain Eukaryota; kingdom Metazoa; phylum Nematoda; class Chromadorea; order Monhysterida; family Linhomoeidae; genus Linhomoeus; species Linhomoeus sp. GSCO2_2. The sequence continues at coordinate 41,015 of JASAMZ010009257.1, read as the reverse complement.
TATTCACACGACTGCAGTAATTAGGACTGCTCTCTTCCTACTATGTTTAGTATATGTGTTTGCAAGATACGGTAATGGTTCTGTTTGAATTCAAATTTTGAATTGGTTACGGTACGACAGTCTGTTTGCCAAACCAGAAAGAGAGAAGAAGAGGGTCAAACTTCCACAGACTTTTTCCAATCCAAAAAACAACCAATGACCTTTGTGATGAGCTCGTTGTGTGTCAGAGTTTTGCATGCATTTCACCAGACTTGCTCACCACTGTGCTAATCGTTGTGATTCGTAGTCGCGTGTGTTTCTATTTATCGGATTTCCAAACCATTTCCACCTATCGTCATTATTTCGGCAGTTACTAACACACGCCCCACGCCCCACGCCCCACGCCCCGAATCTTACGCCCCACGCCCCAACGCCCCGCGCTATTTAGGTGTAGCCTACACGTACAGCTTGCTCAGTTTCAGATATGCGATGAGCTGTATAAACATTGGCAGTGGCAGAGGCAAGGCAGTCCGGCTGATCACTAGCAGTGGCACTGTTTCGGAAACACATTTCAGATATTCTGAGCTAGACAAGGAGTTTTTTCGTCCGGCCTCAGCCGGGCGAACCCTATCAAGAGCTCAGCGTTCGTGCGTGCATACGTGTACGTCACGCTCGCTTCGGGCTAAATAACTCGCTCGTCTGAGAACGTAGGATGGAGTTTGAGACATCATCGGGTAGCCCGCGGACTCCTCTAGCCTTCTAAGTGGTCGAAACTAAAATGAGTTTTCAAATTCGACTGCTACAGTATCCCAAAGTGGGGTCCATTCTAAGACAAAAGTTGACCGAATCTAGTCAAATCGCACATCAAAATGAAGCGCTCGATCTCCTGAGCACGAATCTAACAATAAAAGTTTCAAAAGTTTAAACATACCCTAGCGCTACAGTAATCAAAATGCGTCCGAAAATGATGATTTTGGCATGGTCATATCTCGGCACTCGTGAGTCGCAGAGCGACGTGCTCGATGCCATTCTAGAGCTTACCGTAAGGAGATGTCGATTCAAGAGTCACCGTTCGAAAATATTTTGAACTGCGCCCGCTACCGTGTCGAAAACTCAAAATTTAATCAAACGCAGTCAAATCACACATCGAATTGAAGTGCTGAAGCTGACGAGCATGAATCTACCGACAAACAGTCTCAAAGATTCAAATTCCGCGCGCAACAGTAACACAAAGTTTCGCGTCGAATAGTAGAAACCAAAATAGTCGAATAGTAGAAACAAATTCATTGAAATTATTCCTTAGTGTAGCGGTCAAGCTTCCGAGTGCGAATTTGACAATGAAAAGTTTTGACTTAGCGTGCAACAGACCACAGTATCAAGATCACGTCGCAAACAGGACATGTTGATTTTGCTATATTTGGAAAAATTGAAAAAAATTGGAAATTAAAAACCAGGCAAGTCGTCCGGGGGACGCAGTATACTCCACAAATTTGAACTCCTTTGCACGGTGACTCCTCTCCTGTTGTGGCCTCCTGACACACCCAATCGCAAAACTAATGCCGAATTCGTGATCTACATCCCAGAATATTCCCAGAATCGACATACAACACCCCTAACTTCCTATGGACTAGCAGAACCAAAATTCTGCACTTGGGGTACGGTAGCATGCGAATTCGTCATAGGTACGCTGAAACATCATCTAAACGTTAAACGAATGCCAAATTCGTAATCAGCGCCCCCGAAAACCCCGAAATCGAGTATAATATCGCGAATGTCGACCCGACACCCAATATTCAAATGGACGCGGCTGGGTTACTGTAGCTCTGCAAATTTGCCAAAACACTTTTCTGGATCATATTTCAACGTAGAATCGTTTGAAACCACTTTTTAACCGATTCGGTAACGCATTCTAGCGCTACAGACGCTGAAACGCGAAAAGTGCAATTTTTGACCCCGTAGTCAAAAAAGTTCCACCAAGATAACTTTTTTGTGTCTCAACCGATTTTCTCCGTTTATGGTTCATTCGATAGAGGACATCTGGGAAGGAGCACCAAAAGCGGTCTCGCGGCTCTAGCTGCTACCCATCGCGCACAGCAAACCGTCAAAGTCGGAAAATAGCGAAAAATCGCGAATTTTTCAAATTTGGCGCCAAAATGGGTCCCGCAGCGATCCAATTCTTTTTTTGCGGGCTAGATATTATCGAGTACTACAACATATCAAAAGATAGTGTATACCATTATATGCAACTTTTTCGAGTTCTACCTTGCTCAACCCATTTTTCAGTACTTTGAAAATTTAAATTTTTGAATTTCCCGCCAACGGGGTCCCACAGCGTGACCCCATATGTCGTGCAGGTTGCCCACCCACTAGGCCTACCCAACGCAAAAGACCGTTTGGAAATCGGCCGCTTCACGCGCGAGCTACATCCGTTGCAATTTTCTGCGTTTCGCGCACAATCGCTATATACTCCACACTTTTTAAAACTCCACAAAAAAGTGTGGAGTATATAGCGTTTGTGCGCGAAACGCAGAAACTTTGCCCGTCTGGCGTTCGCGCGTGAAGCGGCCGATTTCCAAACGGTCTTTTGCGTTGGGTAGGCCTAGTAAGTGGGCAGGGTGGACACCAAACGGGGTCACGCTCCGGAACCCCGTTGGCGGGAAATTCAAAAATTTTGTTTTTTCAAAGTACTGAAAAACGCATTAGGCAAGGTAGAACTCGAAAAAGTTGCATATAATGGTATATACTATCTTTTGATATGTTGTAGTACTCGATAGGGCCGAGGGTGGAAGAAATGAATTGGATCGCTGCGGGACCCATTTTGGCGCCAAATTTGAAAAATTCGCGATTTTTCGCTATTTTCCGACTTTGACGGTTTGCTGTGCGCGATACGTAGCAGCTAGAGCCGCGAGACCGCTTTTGGTGCTCCTTCCCAGATGTCCTCTATCGAATGAGCCATGAACGGAGAAAATCGGTTGAGACACAAAAAAGTTATCTTGGTGGAACTTTTTGACTCCGGGGTCAAAAATTGCGCTTTTCGCGTTTCAGCGTCTGTAGCGCTCGAATGCGTTGCCGAATCGGTTCAAAAGTGGTTTCAAACGATTCTACGTTGAAATTTGGTCAGAGAAAAGTATTTTGGCAAATTTGCAGAGCTACAGTAACCCGGCCGCGTCCATTTGAATATTGGGTGTCGGGTCGACTTTCGCGATATTATACTCGATTTCGGGGTTTTCGGGGGCGCTGATTACGAATTTGGCATTCGTTTAGCGTTTAGATGATGTTTAAGCGTACCTATGACGAATTCGCATGCTACCGTACCCCAAGTGCAGAATTTTGGTTCTGCGAGTCCATAGGAAATTAGGGGTATTGTATGTCGATTCTGGGGTATTCTGGGATGTAGATCACGAATTCGGCATTAGTTTTGTGATTGGGAGTGTCAGGAGACCATAACAGGAGAAGAGCCACCGTGCGTAGGAGATCAAATTTGTGGAGTATACTGCGTCCCCCGGACGACTTGCCTGGTTGTGGAGTATAAAAATTGGATCGCTGCGAGCCCATTTTGGCGCCAAATTTGAAAAATTTGCGAATTTCGGCCCCGGTCGACTTTGACGCGCTGCGGTGCAAGCTAGGTAGCAGCTAGAGCGGCGAGACTACTCTGGGTGCTCCTTCCCAAACTTGTCTAAGCATGTTCAAACACGTTTAATCACGTCCAAAACTTGCTCGAATACTGTCGTCGTCACTGAACACGAATGCGGTGTTTGTTCTCGTGAAGGCTTGTTACTGAGTAGTGAGACGAGGGACCAGTCTACTGTGCTTCGAAACAAGGGGAGCGCCACTCTAAAGGTCCCCGACAGCGTTAGCGACCAATGGGCAAACAACGAGTCGAGACCTATCAATAGTCAATAGAGCGAAAGATTGTCGCTCTACGACCTTCCAACGTCGAGATCCAAAAGCGTTACGGACGGACGGATGGACGGACACACGCATGGTGAGCTCTCCTATGGTGTCGACTGGCGGAAGCTGGGCGAAAAACCGTTTGAGAATTGACCGCCCTGTGCTCAAGCTACATCCATTGCCTTTGTGTACAGCACAACTGTTCCAAGATAAAGCGATAGGTTGTCTGAAGTACTCAATAGTTTTACTCGTAAAACAGGAAGACTTTCTATTTGGCGCAAAAGGCCGCGTGAAAAAACTCCTTTTCTAGCTCAGAATATCTGAAATGTGTTTCCGAAACAGTGCCACTGCTAGTGATCCGCCAGACTGCAGTGCCTCTGCCACCGCCAATGTTTATACAGCTCATCGCATATCTGAAACTGAGCAAGCTGTAAGTGTAGGCTACACCTAAATAGCGCGGGGCGTTGGGGCGTGGGGCGTAAGATTCGGGGCGTGGGGCGTGGGGCGTGGGGCGTGTGTTAGTAACTGCCATTATTTCTACGTTCTCAAATTACAGTAACCCAAGGGATAGTTGAGCACAAAAGGCACAGTTTGTTGACAGCGAATAGAGGAACTTTTTCGGACGGCTCAAAAACTCGCGCAAATCGCTCAAAAACTCGCCGCAAAGAGGGCAAAACTCGAGGAAAATGGCCGCTCCCCCTCCGCAGGACTTTCCGCGTGCGCGAACGTTTAATACCTTTCGAACAAAATATCAACAAATGTTTGTAAATTGTACATTTTTAGCGCCCCCGCCAGGTCAGCCGATGCCGCCGCAAGATCCGAACGCCTTTCCGCGTGAGTGAAAATCTGGGCAATGGCACAGATGTTAGTGCAAATTTGTGGAAAATTGCGAACTCCATTGCTTTAGCGCCCGGTGGTCCCGGCCAGCCGATGGATCCCCATGCCTACCCGCGTGAGTTTCCAAAAATATATATTTTTTATACTCCACAAAAAAGTGTGGAGTTTATAGCGATTGTGCGCGAAACGCAGAAACTTTGAGTCAACGGCGTTCGCGCGTACAGCATCCGATTTGCAAACGGTCTTTTGCGTTGGGTAGGCCTAGTGGGTGGACAGCGTGCACGACATATGGGGTCACGCTGCAGGACCCCGTTGGCGGGAAATTCAAAATTTTAAATTTTCAAAGTACTGAAAAAGGCATAGTACAAGGTAGAACTCGAAAAAGTTGCATATAATGGTATACTAGGGTCTATAGCCCGTGGCTAACGCGTTGCAGCTTCAGCAATGTCGCGCAGCTGACGCGCTGCAGCTTGAGAGAGCGATGCCGCGCAGCTGAGGCGCTGCAGCTTCAGAGACCGATGTCGCGCAGCTGACGCGCTGCAGCGTCAGAGGACCGATGTCGCGCAGCTGACGCGCTGCAGCTTCAGAGACCGATGTCGCGCAGCTGACGCGCTGCAGCTTCAGAGACCGATGTCGCGCAGCTGACGCGCTGCAGCTTCAGAGGACCGATGTCGCGCAGCTGACGCGCTGCAGCTTCAGAGGACCGATGTCGCGGAGCTGACGCGCTGCAGCTTCAGAGACCGATGTCGCGCAGCTGACGCGCTGCAGCTTCAGAGGACCGATGTCGCGCAGCTGACGCGCTGCAGCTTCAGAGACCGATGTCGCGCAGCTGACGCGCTGCAGCGTCAGAGGACCGATGTCGCGCAGCTGACGCGCTGCAGCTTCAGAGACCGATGTCGCGCAGCTGACGCGCTGCAGCTTCAGAGGACCGATGTCGCGCAGCTGACGCGCTGCAGCTTCAGAGACCGATGTCGCGCAGCTGACGCGCTGCAGCTTCAGAGACCGATGTCGCGCAGCTGACGCGCTGCAGCTTCAGAGGACCGATGTCGCGCAGCTGACGCGCTGCAGCTTCAGAGGACCGATGTCGCGGAGCTGACGCGCTGCAGCTTCAGAGACCGATGTCGCGCAGCTGACGCGCTGCAGCTTCAGAGGACCGATGTCGCGCAGCTGACGCGCTGCAGCGTCAGAGGACCGATGTCGCGCAGCTGACGCGCTGCAGCTGCAGAGACCGATGTCGCGCAGCTGACGCGCTGCAGCTTCATAGGACCGATGTCGCGCAGCTGACGCGCTGCAGCTTCATAGGACCGATGTCGCGCAGCTGACGCGCTGCAGCTTCTGTCAAAGGTTGGAGGTCGGCAGTCCCGATGTCACTTTGCGCCGACTGCGCCTGTCTCCGTAATCAGCAAAGAGACCCCACGTGACAGTGGCACCTGACAAACCGACGTTTTGCGCTTCGCCTGTGCCCGTGACTCGTGCTCCGTTGTTGGTCAGAAGACAAACCGACGTTTTGCGCTTCGCCTGTGCCCGTGACTCGTGCTCCGTTCTTGGTCAGAAGACAAACCGACGTTTTGCGCTTCGCCTTTGCCCGTGACTCGTGCTTGGTTTTGGTCAGAAGACAAACCGACGTTTTGCGCGTCGCCTGTGCCCGTGACTCGTGCGCCGTTCTTGGTCAGAAGACGAAACCCCGTGTTGACGGTGCTTTGACAGTGTGTAAAGCATATTGTTATCAAGTTGGGTCTCACAGCGAACCGCAAAAGCTGTTCCGAAGCAACGGAAAGCGTGTGGATAGCGTGTGGAGTCCAACTTGTGATCTTACTGTATACGGCGCAAATTCAAACCGTGCACGATGTACTGCGCAGCGAATATTTTCGGAATTTCGACCGAATTTAGGCAGCGGCCCAAGACCAAACTTCGGCCAGACGGTGCCCGGCGGAAGGCGGTTCCGAAAATGTATAGATGTCCGGAATCCGTCGCCGCTGTCGAGAGTTATCGTGTTAACACACAGACAGACAGACTGACAGACAGCGCGCGATTAGTAAAGAGGATACTATCTTTTGATATGTTGTAGTCCTCGATAGGGCCGAGGGTGGAAAAAAAGAATTGGATCGCTGCGGGACCCATTTTGGCGCCAAATTTGAAAAATTCGCGAATTTTGGCCCTGGGTCAACTTTGACGGGCTGCTGTGCGAGCTAGGTAGCAGCTAGAGCGGCGAGACCACTCTTGTTGCTCCCGCCCAGATGTCCTCTATCGAATGAGCCATGAACGGAGAAAATCGGTCGAAACACAAAAAATTTTCTTACACTGCGACTTTTTCGACTCTGGGGTCGAATTTGGGCTTTTCGCGTTTCAGCGTCAGTAGCGCTCGAATGCGTTGCCGGATCGTTCCAAAAGTGGTTTTAAACGATTCTACGTTGAAATCTGGTCCAGAAAAGTGTTTTTTACAAATTTGCAGAGCTACAGTAACCCTGCCGCGTCCATTTGAATTTTGGGTGTCCGGTCAACTTTGGCAATACTATACTCGACTTTAGGGTTTTCGAGGGCGCTGATTACGAATTTGGCATTCATTTTCATTCATTTAGCGTTTAGATGATGTTTGAACGCACCTATGACGAATTCGCATGCTACCGTACCCCAAGTGCAGAATTTCAGTTCTGCGAGTCCATAGGAAGTTAGAGGAGTTGTATGTTAATTCTGGGGTATTCTGGGATGCAGATCACGAATTCGGCATTAGTTTTGCGATTGGGGGTGCCAGGAGGCCACAACAGCAGAGGAGTCACCGTGCGTAGGAGTTCAACTTTGTGGAGTATACTGCGTCCCCCGGACGACATGCCTGGTTTAAAAATATGGAAAATTAGTGAAATAATTCCGAATTGTCTTCCAGCCGGCCAGCCGCCGCCTCCCGGACCCATGCCGCCCCCGCCGCAGGGCGGCCCGCGTACGTGCGAGAGAAATGGCGCTAATTTCTGTGCCAAAATTGTTAACATCTTTTGGGGAGAAGGGCTACTTCTGCGGGAGAGTTCGATGACGATTCTTGTGGCCATGGAGCTGCCGAGGACGCAAATTAGCTGTCGGCCAACAGTTCCGGTCCCAAATATAGCGGCTGTCGAGCTAGAAAGCAGGGCAGCACACAATTGATGATGTCATAACCGAATTCAAATGGCCGGCAAGCGGCCAAACGGCCCAGAGAACAATGGGACGGGTCTGGAAGTGGCCAAACGGCCCAGAGAGCAATGGAACGGGCCTGGAAGTGGCCAAACGGCCCAGAGAGCAATGGGGCTGGCCTGGAAGTGGCCAAAGCGCCCAGAGAGCAAAGGAACGGGCCTGGAAGTGGCCAAAAGGCCCAGAAAGCAATGGGACGGCCTGGAAGGGCCCAGAAAGCAATGGGACGGGCCTGGAAGCGGCCAAACGGCCCAGAGAGCAATGGGGCGGGCCTGGAAGCGGCCAAACGGCCCAGAGAGCAATGGAATGGGCCTGGAAGTGGCCAAAGGGCCCAGAGAGCAATGGGGCGGGCCTGGAAGCGGCCAAACGGCCCAGAGAGCAATGGAACGGGCCTGGAAGTGGCCAAAAGGCCCAGAAAGCAATGGGGCGAGCTGGAAGCAGCCAAAGACTATGAGAATGAGCCGACATTGGCTAAAAACGTCCAGCAGGCAGCGCGATGGGCCGTTAGTGGGCCAAAAGTTGTGTTGTCAGGCATTACACGCATAGGTATGTACATACATACATAGGTACCTGCAAGTGTCTGCTTTATACCTACATCTGTGTTGTTTTGGCAATCTCTAGCGAGGCTAAGACGCGCCGAATTGTCCACAGACGCGCCGATTTGTCCGCAGACGCGCCGATTTGTCCGCATTCTCACCGACTACCGCTTTTGAGCCGCGCCGCGGCCAAACTAAATTGAAACGGGCCAGAAGCGGCCAGAAAACGATGGGAACGAGCCGTCAATTGGCCAGAGCAGCTAGAAGACAGTGAGATCGGCCGGCAAGCGGCTAAAGAGCTGTGTCGTCGGCTAGACTTCTGTGGCAAGCAAGTAGTAGGCATACGTACATACAAGTGCTACATACACAGCTTCATCATGTTGCAGGCCACGTCAGGTTTGTCTGGAAATACGCCGATTTGTCCACACGGTTCACCTGCACACTCGCCGATTTGTCAGCAAGCTCGCCATTCTGTCAGACGTCACACAATTCTGCGCGCCGATTGGCCTACAAACTCGCCGTTCGCCGATTTGTCCACAGACGCTTTGTCCGCATCCTGTCAGATGTCACACAATTTCTCCGCATTCTCACCAACTACCGCTTTTGAGCCGCGCCGCAGCCAAACTAAATTGAAACGGGCCAGAAGCGGCCAGAAAACGATGGGAACGAGCCGTCAATTGGCCAAAGCGGCTAGAAGACAGTGAGATCGGCCGGCAAGCGGCTAAAGAGTTGTGTCGTCGGCTAGACTTCTGTGGCAAGCAAGTAGTAGGCATACGTACATACAAATGCTACTTACACAGTTTCACTACGGTGGAGGCCACGTCTGGTTTGCCTACAAATATGCCGATTTGTCCCAGGGTGTCATACTGCACACTCGCCGATTTGTCCGCAAGCTGGCCATTCTGACAGACGTCACACAATTTCGCGCGCAGATTTGTCTACAGACTCGCCGATTTGTCTGCATTCTGTCAGATACCGCTTTTGAGCCGTGCCGCGGCCAAACTGAATTGAAACGGGCCAGAAACGGCCGGAGAACGATGGGAACGAGCCATCAATTGGCCAAAGCGGCTAGAAGACAGTGAGATGGGCCAGCAAGCGGCCAAAAGAGTTGTGTCGTCGGCTAGACTTCTGTGGTAAGTAAGTTGGAGGCACACTGTGTGCGCACACACAAATGCTACTTACACAGTTTCACTACGGTGTAGGCCACGTCTGGTTTGCCTACAAATATGCCGATTTGTCCCAGGGTGTCATACTGCACACTCGCCGATTTGTCCGCAAGCTCACCATTCTGTCAGACGTCACACAATTTCGCGCGCAGATTTGTCTACAGACTCGCCGTTTTGTATCCAAACGCACTTATTTGTCCACAAACACTCCAATTTTGTCCACAAACTCGCCCATCGGCCAGTGTTCACACAATTCGTCCACAATCTCACCAGCTAGGTCGAGCTCTTTCAATTAGGAACAATGGGTAGGCTGCAACTCCCGCCCGACCCACTTCTCCTCCTCACGCCACCCTTATGCCCATGCCAGACGCTGCCCAGCACAAAGTTGGAATAAAGCTTGCTTCGCTTCTGCGTCTAGCCGAGCGGCGGCCCGACTGGACTCAAGCGGGCCGAAAGCGGCCAATAGACGAAGGGAACGAGCCGCCAGCTGGCCGAAGCGGCCAGAAGGCAGCGCGACGGGCCGTCGAGCGGCCAAAAGAGGAAGGGAACGAGCCGTCAACTGGCCGAAGCGGCCAGAAGGCAGCGCGATGGGCCGTCGAGCGGCCAAAAGAGTTGTAGGGCAGTATGAGCGCAATTGCTTTGGTATACACCAAGCGTAACCGCACTAATCTTGTACCTAAGCTTAATCGCAGCAAACTTGCACTAACCCACTGTGGTAACCTGATTCTCAGGCTCGTTGACGTGACATGACCTGTAGAGCAGTAGAGGTAATTCAAGACACTGGGATGACAATGCAATTTGTGCGCTTTCCCATGGCGCAGCCTGTATTGTTTTCGTCATAGTTCAAAGTGTTCTCAAGGTCCCAGGATCGAAATGGCTTCTTCACAGCTGAAGTTTCCTCAGTACCAGCTCGTGCCAAAGATGAAGGGCCAGCAAATGAAAGCCCAGCCGCAGCATGTCCGTTCGGTGGCAGTGAAGAGGGTCTCTCCAGCGTCAGTGCCAGCGGAAGACGTTGTCGCTGCCAAGATGGTTCGCTGGGTCCCAGAGAAGTCGGACGACAAGAATGGCTACCAGCAGACGCTCAACGACTCCAAGAAAGCCAGGCCCAGTCTCGGACATGTGCGCAAATTGCTAGTGGCTAGTTTTCTGCGCATTTGTCACCTGGCGTAAAATATGTAGGTATGTACATATTGCGCTTCAGCTCCACATGCTCGGAGGGGATAGGGGATTCGCCATTCGGCTGACCAGAAGCAAATACGGAGTGAGGGCCTGCCTGGCACAATATCACAAGAAGCCAAACTACGATGGAAGTGTGGTCACGCTGACACCCGGTCGTCCCAGGCTATCCCTCACCATAGAAGAACTTGTGAATCTGTTTAACAGCGCCGACAATATTCTGACTGAGGCCACTGACTTCTGAACGTGTCGAGTCGCGTTGTCAATCGATATGAAAGAGGACGTTTACTTAGCAGTGACTGCGCACTAAACTGTTGTGCGAAAGCTACAGTGCCACTTTCCTTGCTGCGCGTTTCATTCGTGAACAGAAGTCGTTCTGGTGCATACTGCATCGAACGTGGTAGTCAAACGATAACAGTTGAAACTAACAGACACCGAGATCACTCAGAGGTCAGTGAAACAAAAGCTGGAGATGCAGGAGCTGCGCGTTGCGCACATCAGTTGTGATTCACACTGTCGTCGTCAGTGCTCAGCAACTCGCCAATCTTGTCTTGGTTCTTCAGCAGGAAACAGCGCAGCTGGAAACGCCTCTCGTCCCTAGCAGCCTCTTCCGCTTCGTCAGCGTCGAGGCCGGCCTTCTTCTTCTTTCGCAACGTCTTCACAAACGAGTTGTAGAAGGCGGTGCTTTTGAGGTTTTCCGCTTCGACGACGGTGCGCTGCACCTACAAACCAGCCAGCATACATACATACATGTAACCTCTGTCACTCTGTGACAGGACGACAGACAGTATCTTCATTGAACGACTGACCTCCTCCCGAAACTGTTCCTGGATCTCACTGTAGTTCGATAGGATGTCTTGCACGGTGGCGATTCCTTCCAGGTGGGCAATCGCTTTGGCGACAATGCTGCCGACAATTTCGACCTCGCCGTCGTTGGCAGCGTCGTCTGTGCAGTCCTCGTCGTCGTCGTCGTCGTCGTCGTCTACGTCGCCATCTTCGTCCCCGTCGTCGACTTCATTGTCGTTGTCGTCGTTCTCGTCTCCATCGTCGGCTTCATCTCCATCGCTGTCCTCCTCTTCTCTTTCCATCTCCCGCACGTGGTACTTCTGCTTGTGCCTCCGGAGGCTGTCCTCGCTGGAGTACTCGCGTTCGCAGATGTGACATATGTATGCCATGTTCTGAAATTTTCTGGACAGGTTGTCAATTAGTCCTCCCTTTCGTTTTCGGCTGGATAGGATGAATCTATCTGACTGACGCTGCAACGAGTGCATACCTTTTACTTTTGGCTAATAGGATGACAATGCAGACTTGTACAGAAGAGAGCAGCAGTGGAGAGTGAGGGCGGAAGGAGAAAGCGATTGGCAACAGCTGGCCTGGCGGCCGGCCAGACGGCCTGTCTGCGTGTGTTGCGCAACAGTTCATCACGCTGCCTTCTGGCCGCTTCGGCCAGTTGACGGCTCGTTCCCTTCGTCTATTGGCCGTTTTCGGCCCGCTTGAGTCCAGTCGGGCCGACGCTCGGCTAGACGCAGAAGGAAGCAAGCTTTAGCCCCAACTTTGTGCTGGGCAGCGTCTGGCATGGGCATAAGGGTGGCGTGAGGAGGAGTAGTGGTCGGGTGGATGTTTGCAGCCTACCAATTGTTCCTAATTGAAGGAGCTCGACCTAGCTGGTGAGATTGTTGACGAATTGTGTGAACGAACACTGGCCGATGGGTGTGTTTATGGACAAAATTGGAGTGTTTGTGGACAAATCAGTGCGTTTGGATACAAAACGGCGAGTTTGTTTGTAGACAAATCGGCGTGCGAAATTGTGTGACGTCTGAGGGAATGGTGAGCTTATGGACAAATCGGCGCGAGATGTGACGTCTGACAGAATAACGAACTTGCGGACAAATCGGCGAGTTTGTAGACAAATCGGCGTGCGAAATTGTGTGACGTCTGAGAGAATGGCGAGCTTATGGACGAATCGGCACGAGATGTGTGCGTCTGACAGAATGGCGAGTTTGCGGACAAATCGGCGAGCATGCGGACAAATGGGCGAGTTTGCTGACAAATCGGCATATTTGTAGGCTACGTACATAGGTACATACTTGCCACAGAAGTCTAGCCGACGACACAACTCTTTAGCCGCTTGCCGGCCGATCTCACTGTCTTCTAGCCGCTTTGGCCAATTGACGGCTCGTTCCCATTGTTTTCTGGCCGCTTCTGGCCCGTTTCAATTTAGTTTGGCCGCGGCGCGGCTCAAAAGCGGTAGTCGGTGAGAATGCGGACAAATCGGCGCGTCTGCGGACAAATCGGCGCGTCTGTGGACAATTCGGCGCGTCTTAGCCTCGCTAGAGATTGCCAAAACAACACAGATGTAGGTATAAAGCAGACACTTGCAGGTACCTATGTATGTATGTACATACCTATGCGTGTAATGCCTGACAACACAACTTTTAGCCCACTAACGGCCCATCGCGCTGCCTGCTGGACGTTTTTAGCCAATGTCGGCTCATTCTCATAGTCTTTGGCTGCTTCCAGCTCGCCCCATTGCTTTCTGGGCCTTTTGGCCACTTCCAGGCCCGTTCCATTGCTCTCTGGGCCGTTTGGCCGCTTCCAGGCCCGCCCCATTGCTCTCTGGGCCCTTTGGCCACTTCCAGGCCCGTTCCATTGCTCTCTGGGCCGTTTGGCCGCTTCCAGGCCCGCCCCATTGCTCTCTGGGCCGTTTGGCCGCTTCCAGGCCCATTCCATAGTTCTCTGTGCCCTTTGGCCACTTCCAGGCCCGTTCCATTGCTCTCTGGGCCGCTTGGCCGCTTGCCGGCCATTTGAATACAGTTATGACATCATCTATTGTGCGCTGCCCTTCTCCTAGTCTCGACGGCCGCTATATTCGGGACCTAAACTGTTGGCCGACTGCTAATTTGCGTCCTCGGCAACTCCATGGCCACAAGAATCGTCATCGAGCTCTCCCGCAGAAGTAGCCTGGACGAGAAGGAGCTCTACGTGGCCCGCAAGCTTGACCACGAGATGGACTCGAACGTCCGCCTCATCATACGTCGTTCCCTGCAGGTGCTGCCCCCTTTGGTGCTGGCCACCGTCCTGGAGGAGGCCTTCCTGGGCACGCTGCATGGTGGGTGGGCCGTCCAGCCAGTACAATCTCCTTTGGAGCCAGTCTCCATTTGCACGCGGCCCGCTTCAGGTCGCGACAGGCGCAGAGACGGCAGCGGCGATCGAACCGTCTGCGGAGCCTTCCTCCACCTGCTGAAGACTTCCGATCTCGTGTCGGCCCATGAGAGCAACTCCATATTTCGAAGGCGGCCGAAGAAGAGGAATCGATTGGGGCCCTGTCGCGCTTACTGCTTGCGGTGATTTGTCTCGCTGTCTGCGTCAGTCATCGTCTCGCTGTCCCCTTACGTTTGATCGGTCGTGTAGAATCATCACCGCAAACAGTCGTGTCGTCGTCCCTGCTTTTACACGATGGGATCTGCACGTTGACAGAAACTTCCTCTCACTTTAAAATAGCCGGAATAGACTACTTGGACATAAGAATTGAAATTAAGCGAATCTGAAATCAAGTCGAATTGGAATCAAATCAGTTGTCATCTCGCTTCTACTCACTGTCCTTCTACTTCATCACAGTTCTTTAACACAGCAAAACCAGAGTTCTCTTTCTTTGTCACTGCCGAATTACTAGCCTGGTCGGTTTATAAACAGGAACTCGTTGTCCACGCTATAGCGCAGCCTAATAATGTACCCAACATATGTTTCCCTGTCTACCGCAGCTTAACACAGTCTCGGGCCATCTCGGCCATTGCCGGCCCGCGCCAATCGTTCCCGGCCAGTTTATGGCCCAACGGGCCCGTTGCCGGCCCGCGTGTGCAGTTCCCGGCCGAAACCCGGCCAGACTTGGCCATTTGCCGGCCCTTCGCGCCTAGGGTAGGAAGGAGGCAGGTGCGCCGCTACCGTAATCAGCCGAAGGCAAAGCGACGGAGCTGCATAACGACAGCATCTTCGCGGCCGCAAGCGCACAACGGAGCTAGGATATAGAGTGGCGAGTGGAATTGGAGCGGCGACAGGAGGTTCCTTTTAAAAACTTCTCTGATGGGGGTATTAGTTGGCCTTTGATCACATTGAGATTTCCCGCGGTCGGTGGTGTCCTTTTGCCATTGGATTGGAGCCCTTTGCCATCACTTTTGCGGCAGCAGTGGATTCAGCATTCTCACACTGTAATCGCGGTGCGACTAGTACTTGTATCGACGTTCTATCACTCACTGGGCCTCATAGAATTGGAGCGGCGCTCTCTTTGACGTCATTTGGCAGCGGCACTTTTGGCGCGGCCCTTGCTGCATAATCGCCTGCTTAGCGCTCACACGTAATTTTGCAGCGAAGGCAACTCTAAACCCCTGACACTGTTGCAAACATACGCTTGCCTTTAATCAGCTGTCGATTCCCTTCTAGTTCACTCGACTAGTTCTAATGGGCACTCTCTGTCTTGTATCTACCACCCCTTCTTCTACTCGGCGTCTTCCGGCCCCCAGCGCGGCGAAGCGGGAGCAGGCGACAGGCGGCGGCGCTTTTGCGCGAGCCGACAGTTCACGGCGGCGAGCCGTTCGCCGGCCCGGCGGCTCGCGGGAAAGAGGAAAGCGGCCAGTTCTGTAGCAATTACAAAGGGCGCGGTTGCGCGCGAGAGCCCGCTACTGCAGATTGGCAGCCACTGGCGCACAATGGAGCTGGAGCCGCTTAAGATATTGTGTTGGGTTGAATCAGACTGCAGAGACGGAGGTTTCCTTTTAAAAAATTCTCCGGTCCGTGGTTAAACTCCGGTCAGTGGTTAAATCTCGGGCGGTCAGTGTTTTGAACGTCGGCCCTTCGATCGGAACGGGTCGAAGTCGTCGTCCCCTCGCGCAGGGAGGGCGGAGGGCGGCGGAGTAATAGCAATAATAATAATAATGCGTGCTCATTCCCAATCAGAAGCGTCCCACCCAAATCAACAGAGCGGGCGCGCGGCGGGAGGCAGCGTCGCCGTCGCCCTTCTAACGTTGCGTCTCGCGGCAGGAGGGAGGGTGGCTTGCAGACGTGCGTGCCTTCCCCCTCCCCACTCCACTCGCCTTCATTGCATTTCTGTCGTGCTGGCGCAGCGCTCTGTGTATTATTGCGCAGTTTCTAATGATAGGCCAACGTGCGTCGCCCGCTCGCCAAACCTTTGCATTTCTGTCGCGGTGGTGCAGTGCTCTGTACATATATTAGGCAGTTTCTAATGATAGGCCAACGTGCGTCGCCCGCTCGCCAAACCTTTGCATTTCTGTCGGATTGCGGTTTCTTCTCTCTCGCCGCTTCGTCGCTGGGATCGGCGCGTTCTTAGAATCCGACGTCTGTACGCTAGCTAGCTAGCCTGCCCTTCGCGATTCATTCTCGCTCTCGCCCGTTTGATTCCCTCCCCTCGCCGTTTAATCGTCCTCCTCCCGGCCGGCTCGGCGGAGCGGGCGACAGGCGCCTTCTTCGCGCGAGGCGACAGTTCTCGGCGGCCGCGTGGCCCGCTCGTCAGAAGGAAGGAGGACGGCGGCGGCGCCGCCGGCTTCGCTCGCTCCGGCCCGCTGTGCTATAGCAGGACAGCCGCGCGCGCGCGCGTAAGCTAGCCGGCGGAACAAAGAGGCTAACGCGCGCCGTCCCCGCCAGTCGGGCTTTAGGCGCTAGGCGTCCTTTTAAACGCGGGCGCGCCCAATAAGCCGAGAGCACAATAGCGAAGGGGATTTAATCGGCCTTCTCTTACCTAGCGGATCTGACGGAGCGCCGAAAGGTGCACGAACTGGCGCAGCGCGCTACTCAGTGCAGCGGCGACTCGCGCCGTACGACGCAGCGGCTTCTATCAAAAGTCCAATCGAACGGCTGACAGGGCAGGCGCCCGGCGGGAGGGAGGGAGGCAGCCCTTTCCTTATCGATCGATCGTCGCGCAGCGTAACAGAAGGGATGGAGGCAGGCAGGCAGGCACTAGGCAGACGCAGCCAAGCCCCCGCTTTACCGCATTTTCGCACCTGCGACGACAACGCGCCCTTTGTCTTAGCGCCGCCTCTTTACCCCCGCCGCCGGCGCGCGACAGCCGCCTCCTTCGCCAGCCGGGCAGCGCGGATAGACGTATCGCCGCCCCGCTAGCACAGTAGCGCCTTCCCCCCTTTCGCCCCGAGACGGCTCGAGCAGCTGCCGCCTAGCGGCTCGAACAAAGAGGCGGCCGCTATTCGGCACCGACTACGGATTTAGGCACGGACCGCTTCCCTCACCCTACTACTCAGCTGCCTCTTGGGAGGAGAGGGAGGAGTGGACACCACCACAGAGGAGGGACTGCAGGCCAGAAAGAGGGGAGTGGAGGGATGGGAGCAGCTGCTTCCCTTGGAGAAGAGGGGCATCAACTACTCCTTCAACGCCAGTAGCGTGCGCGAGACCTTCCTCAGCTACTTCTCTCTCCAACGAAGGCGCCGTGCCATGGCAAGACAAAGCGATCAATGTTGGCGCGCTGCCCGCTGACGTCGGAAGCCAATGAGCGACTTGTGCGAGCTGAATGGCGGCACTGTACCACGCGCAACAATTGGGCAGACTACAGCGCAGTGAACTACAGTTACCAATGAGAACAACGGCCGTTCACTTCTCTAGACTTTGCAGGTGCTCCAGAACAAATTGATCCAAAAACTTGTTCATCTCCATCATCGCTATTCGTCTCTTCATCTCTGGAAGCCGTCGCAGTCGGTCGGCGACAGTGGCCCCTGAACAATCACATAAACTTTCAGTGGCACTGTCAGACTCACTGGTTAATTGTGTCCAAAACGTTATACTCGACCAGTAGCACAGCACTCTACCATACCGTAGTTGTCCAGTTCGTCCGACTCGCGCATCTTGCTCAGTTCTTGAAGTAGCGCCGTCTGGATCTCGCTGGCGGACGCGCCGCCGCCGCTGCAGCTGAGCTTGCGTCCAGTCTTGGAACCACTGGCGCTTCCCCACGCTGCCGGCGTCGACTGGGGCCTACTCGGCCTCTCCTCTTGCCCAACCACCACTTCCTCGCCTGCAACACGCCCACTGTGAACAATTCTATTCTCACAGAATTCGACTCCAGAATTCTCACATTCACTAGCGGGCCTGGGGGGGGGGGGGGGGGGTTCGCCCCCCCCCCCGTACCCTAAAGGCGCGTATATGCAAAAATTTTCGCCTGGGGCGCAATTTCAAGTTAAATTTCCTACATTTAGCTTAAAAATCGCCAAAATTTCGCCAGCGGCGCTTATTTTTCGCTGATTTTGGTACATTATCGGCCAAAAATCGCAAAATTTTCGCCTGCGGTACTATTTTTTGGGAAAATTTTCACTCTTGATAAGCCGAAACAGTCACTTTAAAGGCAAATTTTGCAGAAAACGGTTTAAAAACGCAAAAACTTTCGCCTGCGGCGCAATTGAAAAATAGTCAAAAATTTTCTGAAGTGGCGCCCCCCCCCACCCCAATTCGAAAATCCTCGGCCCGCCACTGCTCACATTCTCTGTCATAGAGGCTTAAAATGTAGATCTTACTGCCGTTGAATAGTGCGCGACTTCAGAAAATCCATGAACTTGTAGAATTTCCAAGTCGGCGCTCGTTCGGCGGCGGATCCACTGGGCTTCTTGGCTCTGTTCTTCGCGCATCTGTAGCCGGCAAACAGTTTCTTCCATTCGTTCTGGCACAGAGTGGCAGCTGAAAACGGAAACTGATGAAACGGGTGCAATAATACGCGATTTTCACCAATAATCACCGGTTTCTGCAGTCTCCTCTCCGTGAAGGCCGATTTCGGGCCCCAAAAGTGCTGCAATCTCCGCCCAAGCGTTCGTCCGGGCCAGTTTATTCGAGTAGAGGCGGTGTCCTGTGTTCCAGAGCTGCGGATGGCGTCGCACGGTCGCACCTCCTCAATCAACCGCTCCTTCCAACTGTCTGTCATTTTCGCCGCATCCGCAGTCATTTTTGTCGCTTCCGCAGTCATGCCTGCCGCTTCCGTAGTCATTTCGGACTCAAATTTGACCAAATAGTTCGGTTCTTCTCTGCTTGAATTCAAGCGAAGCAGTCTGCTATTCGGTCACGAACCGAAATCGCAAAACATTCTTCGCGAAGCAATCATTTTGAATTTGGCGTGGGTCTCGACGCGAAAACTTTGCTTCGCCGACGCCCAGTATAAACCTTGTGTGCACCAATCGCTGCTCGAAGCACAAAATCTGCTTCGAGAAGCAGAATGTAGCAGAGTATAAACCGGCCCTTACTAAGCTAGCTAGGTGTAGTGTCTGTCCGTGACGCCTGCCTTCCTAGCACTTCGCCACGCCGCGCTTCAGCACGCACGCGCCTTCCTAGCACTTCGCCACGCCAAGCTTCAGCACGCGCGCGGCTAGACGCCAGCGGGACGCCAGCGGCGGCAATCAATCGCTGCACGGCCGGCGCCGCCTGTTGCTGCCTGCCTTCAACGCAGGCGATGCCTGAACAGTACGGCAAGGCACCGTCGCCGCTCAATCAGGCTCGCTCCCCTTAGCTCGCATTGGATCTCGCGGCTCTCTACCTACCATTTGTTTTGCGCGGCGCTTTGTACGGCGCGTTCGCGAGGCAGTCAGCGCCGTTGGCTTGCAACAGGAGAGACTTTCTGCAACAGTACAAATCTTGCAACAGTCTACAGACATCTTGCAACAGGACAGATTTTGCAACAGGACAAATCTTGCAACAGGGCAGATTTTGCAACAGGACAAATCTTGCAACAGGACAGATCTTGCAACAGGACAGATTTTGCAACAGGACAGATCTTGCAACAGGAAAGACCTTGCAACAGGACAGATTTTGCAACAGGACAAATCTTGCGACAGGACAGACCTTGCAACAGGACAGATTTTGCAGCAGGACAAATCTTGCAGCAGGACAGATTTTGCAACAGGACAAATCTTGCAACAGGACAGATCTTGCAACAGGACTGATCTTGCAACAGGACAGATCTTGCAACAGAAGCGATCTTGCAACAGGACAGACCCTGCAACAGGACAGAGCTTGCAAGAGGACAGATCTTACAACAGGACAAATCTTGCAACAGGACAGACCTTGCAACAGGACAGATTTTGCAACAGGACAGATTTTGCAACAGGACAAATCTTGCAACAGGACAGATCTTGCAACAGGACAGATTTTGCAACAGGACAGATCTTGCAACAGGACAGACCTTGCAACACGACAGATTTTGCAACAGGACAGATCTTGCAACAGGACAGACCTTGCAACGGGACAGATTTTGCAACAGGACAAATCTTGCGACAGGATAGACCTTGCAACAGGACAGATTTTGCAGCAGGACAAATCTTGCAACAGGACAGATCTTGCAACAGGACAGATCTTGCAACAGGACCGATCTTGCAACAGGACAGACCCTGCAACAGGACAGAGCTTGCAAGAGGACAGATCTTACAACAGGACGAATCTTGCAACAGGACAGACCTTGCAACAGGACAGATTTTGCAACAGGACAGATTTTGCAACAGGACAAATCTTGCAACAGGACAGATCTTGCAACAGGACCGATCTTGCAACAGGACAGACCCTGCAACAGGACAGAGCTTGCAACAGGACAGATCTTGCAACAGGACCGACCTTGCAACAGGACAGACCCTGCAACAGGACAGAGCTTGCAAGAGGACAGATCTTACAACAGGACAAATCTTGCAACAGGACAGACCTTGCAACAGGACAGACTTTGCAACAGGACAGACCCTGCAACAGGACAGAGCTTGCAAGAGGACAGATCTTACAACAGGACAAATCTTGCAACAGGACAGACCTTGCAACAGGACAGATTTTGCAACAGGACAGATTTTGCAACAGGACAAATCTTGCAACAGGACAGATCTTGCAACAGGACAGATTTTGCAACAGGACAGATCTTGCAACAGGACAGACCTTGCAACACGACAGATTTTGCAACAGGACAGATCTTGCAACAGGACAGACCTTGCAACAGGACAGATTTTGCAACAGGACAAATCTTGCGACAGGATAGACCTTGCAACAGGACAGATTTTGCAGCAGCACAAATCTTGCAACAGGACAGATCTTGCAACAGGACGGATCTTGCAACAGGACCGATCTTGCAACAGGACAGACCCTGCAACAGGACAGAGCTTGCAAGAGGACAGATCTTACAACAGGACGAATCTTGCAACAGGACAGACCTTGCAACAGGACAGATTTTGCAACAAGGCAGATTTTGCAACAGGACAAATCTTGCAACAGGACAGATCTTGCAACAGGACCGATCTTGCAACAGGACAGACCCTGCAACAGGACAGAGCTTGCAACAGGACAGATCTTGCAACAGGACCGACCTTGCAACAGGACAGACCCTGCAACAGGACAGAGCTTGCAAGAGGACAGATCTTACAACAGGACAAATCTTGCAACAGGACAGACCTTGCAACAGGACAGATTTTGCAACAGGACAAATCTTGCGACAGGACAGACCTTGCAACAGGACAGATTTTGCAGCAGGACAAATCTTGCAACAGGACAGATTTTGCAACAGGACAGATCTTGCAACAGGACAGATCTTGCAACAGGACAGATCTTGCAACAGGACAGATCTTGCAACAGGACAGATCTTGCAACAGGACAGATCTTGCAACAGGACAGATTATGCAACAGGACATTACGGCCATTGACGACTACATTCTGTGCTATTCAGATCACACAAATTCTTCTGCAACAGGAAGGAACGGCTAGTAAAGTATTATTTTGAATTGAAGTTGACAATTTTCGACAAACTGAAACTTCCAACATCCGGCCGCAAGCTTGCTCTGAGAAGTGCTGTAACAGTTAGGAAACTTATCTAGAACGCGCCTCAAACTGTTCATTTGCAGTAAGTCAAGATGTAACGTTTTCACGCGATTTTTTAGCACTCCGACCCCAAAAGGGGCGGAGTGCTATAGTGGAGCTGCTCCCGATCAAAACTTTCGCCACTCACTTTCGTGCCTCATTTCTCATCCGATTTGGACGGGGTTTTTTTAATCGATAGCTCTCGAGGGATAGTAGGTGTGGACGGACCTTCATTTTTTTCGCGTGGTGGGAAAATTTCGAGAAAAATTCAAAAATTTGAAAATTTACTTACTGGGAGGGTGTTCAGTAGCCGCTACTTTCTGGAATAATGGGCCGATTTTGAGCCCTTTGGATATGTTGTAGTCCTCGACGAGGCGAAGAGGGGACAAAAAATCCCGAGCCAATCGGCCGACGCGTTCTCGGGTTACGGTAGCCGAAAATGGTTTTTTGACAAAAATTTGCCTTTAAAAAATCGTAGTAAATCAGGGAGTTGTTGGATCGGGCCAGATATCTCAAATCGGCAAGATTAACATGTTCTCTTTCGTTTAAGACCAAAATCTCTGAAATCCGCCGCGGAAATCTTGAGTTCTGCTGTGCCAATGGGTCTCCGTCGGGGGTCAAAAATTCCAATTTTTGACTTTCGGCCGTTTTAGCGCCCGATTGCGATGATTTATGGCCAAATGGACTGCACCACGCCATTCCCCGTCGAAAATTGATTCGGAATCGATTTTCAAAAATATTTTTTCGGCTACCGGACCCCGGCCGCGTCCAAAATTCGAATTTCCACCCGGGTGGTCAAAATCAATGTTGGAGTCGATCCCGGTGCTTTCGAGGTCGCTGATGCCGAATCTGGCGTTACTTTGGCGTTTCGGATCAAGATTGGCGAGTTTTTGTCGAAAATCGACCTACCGTTGCCCTACGTTGACGAAACTGAAAGTGTGGTAATTGTGCGGTTGAAGTGTCGATTCTAGGGTATTTCGCGGCGAGGAACGCGAATTCGCTATTGGTTTCTCCATTTTGTGTCGATTTTGCCATCAAACAGCCACTTTCCTAATGCCGAAATTCAAATTTGAATGCAACTTTTACTGTACTCTCCTCAAACTATTTGCAACTTAAATTTGCGCGCGCATTCAAACTTCTGAATTGAAGGAAATGCAGTGTGGAAAGGCGGCGTGGTAAAGTAAGCATTTGCGCATGAACTGTCAATTCTTACCGTCCAAAATGGCAAGGCGAGTCTGCGATTGGCGCAGTCCCTAATCTTAGCTGCCGGCTACTGGTTGAATCGAAGCGAGATGGCGCATTTTGGACTCAATTCGGCCTGGTCTACAGGATTTCGGTGGAGTTCTGCTGCGCGCCGGTAGGTGGAGGGAATACGCGTACTCTGAAACTCTCGCGCTGGCGGAATTTGTGGAGAACCTTTGGGCGGAAATCGGCCTTATTTATTTCTCAAGATAGGTGAGTGGTGGTCTGCTTTCTCCCGTTCGGGTCGGAGTGCTTCACTGCAGGCTCTCCTGCACGTTTCCCTTGTTTCTGAGTGTCGAAACTAAGTACCTTTTAATAGAGGTTCATTCACGAATAATAAGATGAAAGCTTCATCTCCATTGTCCGTCGCCCCTTTGGCGATAAACCCTATATTGTTCATTGCAATTCCACAAACGATTTGCTACGCATTTGTCGGATGCGTCTATGTTATTTCTGCCAGCTAATTGCGTAAAGGCAGGTCTATATCGCCGCAAAAGGTTATTGCAGACGAATGCATTACAGTATACCAGGGAGCTCAAAATGCTGTGGCAATTTGCGTTTGCCTGTCTGGTGATAGTTGCGGAGTTGGCTTATGGCGGAGAGGTAAGGTTTCCCTTTGAACTCAACTTTGTACTTATGGCGCTTGTGAAGAATTTCAGGATATTGATAAAATTAAAATAGTTCGAGAGGACGTGGACGGGTTGTCGTTCACCAAGAAGCAGTTCGACAAGATATGGGCCGATTATAAGGAGGCCTTTGGTTTGGATTTTGTTTGCTTCTCATTTGTGCGATTGCCCAAACGAACCCCAGGAGTTCGGCGTGTGTGCGTGCGTGCGTGCGTGCGTGCGTGCGTGCGTTCGTTCGAGCGTGCGTGCGTGCGTGCGTGCGTGCGTGCGTGCGTGCGTGCGTGCGTGCGTGCGTGCGTGCGTGCGTGCGTGCGTGCGTGCGTGCGTGCGTGCGTGCGTGCGTGCGTGCGTGCGTGCGTGCGTGCGTGCGTGCGTGCGTGCGTGCGCGCGGACGGACGGACGGACGGACGGACGGACGCACGCACGCCGAGCTCTCGTAGCGTGTTGTCGTCGCCCGGCCGATGCAGGGCGAAAAACTTCAAACTCAGGAAAGCAGTACGGCTCGAATGAGGACGGTATGCGCCGCGGCGTCTTTCTCAACCAGGTACTTCGCATCGTGGACAACAACAACCGATTCAACAACGGTCTCCTCGGCTATCAGAACACTGTGATGGGCAGCTCGGACCGCGTAAGTGTGCTTAAACTAGTCTTAGGCTCTGCTAGACTTAGACTTGGGCTCAGGCCTACATTTAGGCTTAGGCTTACGCTTATGCTCAGGCTAGGCTTACGCTTACGCGTAAATTTAGGCTTAGGCTCTGGTTAAAGGTCGTTAAAGGCTCTGGCCAGTGTCGTCAAGCATAGGTTGAACCTCATGGTTAAGCTCATCCCCTGTTGCGCGCTAAACCTCTGCTTAGGTAGACAAGTTTGTATTGTCGACGCGTGCACGAGAAAGTATGCAGGATTTCACTAATACACGCATGTGTGACTAAAAGTATACACATTACAGACACAGGAGGAGCGGGACCAAGCATCCGAGTATTAATCCGGTGGTTCCTCCTAATTTGCCCGGTCAGCAAAAGTGAAGCCCCTTATAAGAAGATGAACACAAACTTGAACTTCTTGGCGTGATTTTGCACTTCGTTTTTGCGTAAAATATGGGGAAAACGAATTTTCTCAGACGAATTCGTCAGAAAGTGCACACTAGAATAAAAGAACCAATTGTGACGATAGCGTTAGCAAAATCGTTCTCGGGAGTGATAGTCACCACGGATACTCCCAGCCGACTGGAGTCGCTACAGTGAAAACGGCAAAAAAAACCTGTCGGGCAAAAAGCTTAGGCGCGGTCAAGTGTTTGGCAGAGGGGCATTCTTTTTTCTAGATAACCCTCTACCTCCGGACCGCAAAATTTCACACATGCGACCTACTTATATACCCCATTTTCGCGCCTGAAACATCACTAGAACGGGTACTGCGCTTTGCGAAACGTAGCAACGACAGCGCAGTGACATATAGCAACGGCCTAGCGAAGAGTAATGAGTCGTACTAGCGTCGGTTTCACCGAGCGGCCGCCAGGCGGCGCTGGCGTCTGCCGACGACAACGTGTCAGCGTCGCGTCATCGCCTTACATAAGCAAAGCGTCGCTTTATTGGCGTGCACAGAATGTTACAAAGACAAGATCGGAATTGCTGGTACGAACAACAATAACAACAACAACATGCGTATTATGGTTGGTTTGTACAGCTCAAAAGTTGACGGACTCTCATGGCCGGCAATCGCGACGCGACATTTTATCACAGGTTGGTCCTATAGAAGTTGACAACATGGTGTAAGAAACAAACTAACAAACAGTTCTCTATTAAGCGGCTGACACCTGGAAACGGTGTTAAAACACTAATACCGAGATTGTCTTACTTGTGCAGTAAAAGAACGAAACGTGCACGCGCCAGGACGAAACTAACATACTTACGATACTGTATGAAGGAAGAAACTGAGATTCGCTAGCGTGTATGCGCGCAACAGTACTTCAACAGTATTAGAAATTCTTCATTTCTTCACCATAATTTCTCTTCCACCAACATCTATTTCTGCACTGTCATGGTCATAACACTCTGTAGTCACGTTCCAGTTCCCTTGGTTTCAGTGGTTTTGCCCAAGTCGCACAGGATTCCCCATATCGCCTTTTCGTCTCTCATTTTGCAGGCGTACTCTAGCAGCTTCTGCTCGTCCATTGATCCAGTGTAGCCTGAAAGCAGGCAAGCCAACTGACGCTGCCACTTACAAGTCTGCTACACAATGCAATTGAATGTGTCAAGCATACTGGGTGTTTCAAAAGTCAAGCACACCCCTCGCCAGCAAGCTGTGGGAAAGCTAGAAGGATGAAATTTGGAAATACAGTATGTTGGTATGTTGGTGTTGATGATGTTGTATGTTGGTTCAATGCGTTGACACGTCTGACGCCAAATTTCAGCACCATGCGTATGCTTTACAGTGGCACAAGTGCGATCAAAATAGCTGCGACACAGCACAAGTTGTGTGTGGCTGATACAAATCAGCTGGTCACGAGAAATTGACCGATTTTGCAATTCGAGCTCCCATTCCCGTACGAATATGTAGGTCTAGGGTGCTGAAATTTGACGTCAGGCGTGTCAACACATTAAACTAACATTTCTCCAAGTTTCATCCTTCTAGCTTTCCTGCAGATTGCTGGCGAGGGGGGTGCTGGAGTTTCGAAACATCATGTAGACTCGAATGAGTCCTTTACCTACTCAAGTGGCTACTTAGGTACAAAATAATGTTGCCTTTATCCTCTGACCATACGCCCCCTACACCTCTTCCGCACTCCTGTAGTTTGTCAGGATTAGATTAGCTAAATTGACCATTTCATATAGCTACAGATTAGTATGCCATGATACGCCAGCTATGTTCTGTGCTGTGTACCTGGGATGACGTCAGTTGGGAAGACTGGGGTGTCAGTGTTGGCTGTGGGATCCACAACACCTCCAATTGGAACGGTTGTGGTCGTTGCAGGGGTTGTTGTTGGCGTTGTAGTGGTTGTGGTTGTTGTTGTGGTGGTTGTGGTTGTTGTCGTGGTGGTTGTTGTAGTGGTGGACGTGGTTGTTGTGGTTGTGGTCGTTGGGTCAGTGTAGAAGTGGGCCTTTACACCGTCTGGGCTTTGGTCGGCTCTGCACTCATTTCTAAACCCTGAATGGTAGGATGGATGTTTGTCCACTTGCATAACAATTTCACATTCTGAAGACACTATGCTCCCTCACCTGTTGGGCCAGTGACTACTGTAACTGGAATGGCGGCTCTTCTCACAGGCACACCGTCGTCCTCAGCCATCAATGTCAGACAATAGAACGACTTCACGTCCCTGTCACCCTGTACAACTTTGATTGTACCCTTGTTTCTTTCCACTGAGAACACTCCATCCCCTCCAAAGAGTTTGTACTCTATCGCAGTGGTTTTGTCATCCGTGTCCACTGCTGACACGGTGCCAATGACAGTTCCAGGGAATGACAGGTCTCCAGGAGACGCATTGAATATGTAGGAGCTTTGGAGGAACATTGGCTTCTTCACATTGGGCTTCCCAAACAGGAACTGGTACTCCACGGTGGTAAGAGGCGCTCTGACCTTCTTGTCAATGAAGTGGAGCGTCCTTCCATCGCTGGTTGTAACAATCCACGTATTCTCAAGTGGGATGAAGCTTAACAATCCATTTTCCATCTTGGTTAACTGTACCAGTTCGCTGGAGGAGTTGTCTTTATCAGAGGCAAAGACCTTTGGCAGATTGATAGTGGAGTGGTAGGTTTGGACTCCAGTTTGGCCCCTAGTGGACTGCGGCTGAAATGACTATGCTCACAATACACAAGAGCACAGACGTATAAAACTGGGACATTACCACCTGAAAGGTTGCCTTGATCTGGATGTATGGTTTTCCTCTGATGTCCATCAGCGATTGTCCAGATCTCACAAAGGTGTATCTCCTAACCGTCTCCAAGCCTGAGTACCTCAGGTTGAACTCATATTGGGGGTACAGATTCTTTCTGTCGCTTATCAGCAGTGTCTTATTTCCGATTTGATGATGGACAATGAAGTTTCTCTGGTCGGTGAGACTGACCACTCTGCCATTGTGTAGAACTGTGGTGGTGACGCTGCTCAGCACTGCTTCGTCCAGCGTTGAAGACTCTGGCAGAGATAGGTTGTATTTGACCAGGCCAGTTGTGGACTTTGGCAATCCACTGATCTTCTGGGTCAGTGACGGACTGACCTCTTGCCCATTGATCTGCACTCCATTTAATCTGTAGGGAACGTCTTCTGGCTCCAAATCCGATTTCACCACTTTGAACGAAGTGTCAGTCAGCTTCAGGCTTCTCAAATCTCTGTAGCCACTGTTGGTCAAGGCCAGCAGAGCAGTGAATGGTCTGTTTTCCATCTTTGTCACTCTCGGATACCAGAATGTGTAAAGCCTGAGCCTCACTCTTGGCAGAAAAACCACATTCGGGCTGAGTAGTTTCTTCTGCGTCTGCCCAGTTGTTCTTGTTTGGAAGTTGAGTACAACAGATGGCGTGTAGAATGCTCTGTCCAATAGTGAGCCATCCACTTCAGTGAGTACTTTCCATTCTGCTTGGAGAGAAGTGTTTGACAGCAACGTTCCACCGCCAGTGATTGAGGAAGCGCCAGAGAGTGTTGGCGTGCCTGAAGAATTGGCATATAACAGTCATTCCATTGCGATGGATTGTAGGTAGCAAGCCAACTATAAGCACACAACCTGTGGAAAACCGAATATTCCGTCCGTCTGGATCCACTGGCTCAAATTCCAATGTCACTGCGATGCTCTCCATCGCTTCATTGTTCTCATTTGATACTGTCAATGAGAGCTTGAAGCTGCCTCCTTCTTCGACTTCTGGAGGAATCAGTGACAGAGCTGTCCTAGCACAAGTCTTCGAACCTTTGTCAGTTGACAGTTCCGAGAACTGGTCGTCCAGCAGTACAAAAGGGTTAGCTCTGGAGGCCTGAATATTTTGCATTCATTTCGAAGGTCCAGTCTGCTATTTTGGTTGCTCTTACCCTCTCTGCGTCCAATTCTAATCGCCTGGCCAACTCCATCAGCCTCTCTGCTTGGAAATAGGAAATTCCTTCCCTTGGCTCTGCTTCACCTCCTCTCCAGCCAAACACTGTTGAGTTCCATCTCTGAATATAGGCGTTGGCCATTTTTGTAGCTTGACTGTTCCCCTTGAGCTGATTAAGAATTGTATCTTGCTCTGAATTCGCGATTAGTTGGCCAGCCAGGGACTGATCTGAGGCAGCTCTTAGAAAGGCCTCATTCCACTTGGAACTATGGGTTGGCGTGCTGCAAAAGAAAATGCAATGTGTGTAGAAACGTCTGAGAGGTACATAGTTTGTAGCGTAATACCTTTCAATGCCAAGGGTTCCAATCAGGTTGCTGAGAAAGGCTTCAAATCGTTCCAACTGGCTGTCTGGCAATGGATCTCTCATTGGAAATCCGCTGTATCTGGGGGACTGTCGACCTTGCGAGCCAAAAGCTGCCGTGAGTAGGGCCTTTGAGTCTCTCTTCGAGCGTTGCAAACGTCGCTCTGCGGGGCATTCGTTGTCAATGTTGGTCAAACATCTGAAAGCCATTCGAAAGATGAACATTTCACAATGATGGCTTAACAGTGTCTTTATATGTACCTCACTGCCTTCAAGTTCTTCTCCAGGTCAACGCTCAGACTGGAGCATCCCATGAACAGGCGAAATCCCCACAGAATGCCTCCCAATCCAAATGATTTTCCCGCATTGGCAAATCTGCCTCCGCAGGCTGCTGAGGGTTTATACAGGCCTTTGCACTGAGCTTCCTTGTTTGCTCTGCAGTTGCAAGCCACCTCTGTCTTGGCGACCACTGGCAGGGTCATATCACCATCTGGCTCTGCTGAATGATACTTGCATGTTTTGCTGGCATAGTGATGATGTATGAATTCCATCATAAGATAGACCTCACCTGGACATATGTTAGAGTCCTCTCCATAGCTTGATGACCTGACTAGAAGTGAAGAGTGCTGAGTGACCTTCCGCTCTGCGACAATGTAGTAGAAGGGCACTTTCACAAGATAAGCCCTGCAAGCTGGGTCCTCAAGTGACTTGTTTGTGACTGTCACATCAATTGTTGAGTAGTGACTTTCTCCCGCGGACAGTCCAGTCGATAATGGCGGCTGAAGTATGGGAGTGCGAATTATCATCTTGCCAGAATAAGATTGTGCAACGACCACTCACCATTTTGACACTGAATGGCATCCGTGGGCTTTGGACGAGGAATCCATCGAAGTAGAGAACTCCTCTGCCAATGTTGCTCAACTGGGCGAAATGGTGGATGGTCTTGGATTTGACTTCTTGGACATTGGCCAGAATGCTAGATGGTCTCAGTTGTAGAACAGGGTACTGGTACTGAAATGCCATGAAATGTATGTACAAAGCCCACTGTCTGCAGCCGCATCACAGGATATATTGCATGTCCCACGAACCTCCTTGTCAAGTTGGCTTGCAATGGTGATTGCATCATTTCCAGTTTCTTCATTATTTGATATCACTATTTTCTGGCTATTTCCAATCAAAGGTAGGAACACCTCAAACTGCTTGTTTTCAGACGAGGCGTGAATTGACTGTTCCACTGTTTGATGATTGTTGGCCTTGACGACCAAGTCGTACATACCTTTTGTGATGGAATAGAACTGTATTGGGGCTGCAAAAAGATGTCAATGAAATAAATCCTTGTTATAAACAACCAGAATTCTTACTGCAGTGTCGCTAACCTACCTTCGTCATCAGTGAACTTTGTGTCCGAGTATCCCAGTGAGGGATTCAACAGTTGAACTTCGGCTCTTGACACGTACTTCTTCAGGCCTTTCAGTGAATCCTGGTCAACCACTGACACTTCCACATTGAAGAACTCTGTGCCAGTCCTTGAGATTCTGTATGGAATGGAAAGGTAGACCTGTTGACGTGTTGATGACGGTCGTTGAAGGTGAATTGTGCCTGAAAGTGTTGTGATTTCGTGTGTGTTAGTCACAAGAATAGAATATGGTATTTTCACCAGTGGTCTCGCCAGCTTGAGGAATCTTGTCTTGGAGAACTCCAAGGAACAGTTCCACACTCTCATTCGGTAAAATCCCCTCTTGTTCGATGTTCTTTGACAGGGACATCAGATAGAGTGGTGAATCGCTGGTGCCATCAGGAGCGATCCTCAGAGTCACTGCTGGCAGACCAGTCTGTCCAATGTTGGTCACTTTCAGAGAGTGAATAGGACTGTCGTCGCTGCCCGCCAGTGAGGAAGTGATTGTCAGTGACGAGGGCTCGGCCAGCAACTCTCCTTTGCGTTCGCTGGTGGTTTTCTGGACGCGAAATTTCACAAGCTTTGAAGTTCCCTGAAATGCATTGACAGACAAGGTGATATTGAGTTGATTTGCTCTGCAATGGAATCACAATGTCACCCTTCACCTGTGCTGCCATGACAGAAGCCAGAACTTCTTCATCAAACCGTTTGTCCGCTGACGCAACAGCCAATTTCAGAGTTGCCAATGCTTCAGCTCCTTGTTTCAGTGCACCCTGTGGTAGCGACGACGACCTCAAAACGACTGTCCTTGGATACAGAACTTCCACTTGGAAAGTAGTCAGCTCCAATGCCCCATGGTTCTCGATTCTCAGTTGGACGTCTAGCTCTGTGTTGGTGAATTGGTATACTGACTGGGTGGCAGCCACGGTGAAATCTGCCACCTCCAATGAGCGAACTCCAGTTGTGGGAGGTTTCTGATGAGATTTTCCTGGATGGATGGCAGTCTGAAGGAGTGAACGATAGATGACACAGTTCACAGATAGAGCAACACAGAGTACTGTAGGCCAGAAACACAGGAACTCACAAATTCGTATCTGCCTCCAGTCATATTCTTGGGACTGTATTCCACCTCAAACTTCCCATTTCTAGCCAGTCCATCGATTTTGTCAATCAGCTTCCCACTTTTATACACCAGGATTTGCAGGGATTTCTCTCCAGTTGATCCACCATTGGAGATACTCCCCTTTATAACAACTGGGAACTTGCCTACTCCTAGTGGTTGACTAATGGTGTCGATGACAGGTGTGTAGGAGAGTGGCACTGTGAGCTGCCATGACGCTGCGTCTTCTCCTCCATCCAAGCTAGACAACTTGACAGTGATTGGATAAGGTTTTTCTGAACCTGACGGATTGTCCCAAGTGACCAGACCAGTCTGGGGATTGATGGTCATTCCTGCTGGTCCTGTCACTACGGACCACACTGCGTCAGTTGTTCCCTGAAATGTCTGAGTTCACATTAGGATGACTTGTCACCTGTTGAACAGCCTTTTATCAGTGACCTTTTGGCCCTTCAGATGCACGGTGTATACTTCTCCTTCCTTGGCCTGTTTGACGCTGTCTTGCTCAGTGACGGTCTTATCCACTGTTACAGATGTGACCTTTTGGTCGCAGTTTTCCCCAGAATTTCCTGAGAAGCAGGCACATGTGTCCTGCACGCATACTCCTTTGCATTTGGTGGAATCACAAGGCTGGTAGAAGTCAAAGGATATCTGAAGGCGATTAATTTAGACTATTTATTGGTAATATGTTTGAGTGAAGTGGAGCTTGCCTGTCGTTCTTCTGCTACTGGCACCAGGTTGCCTCCCACTGGCGACATCTGAAACTGAACCGTCCCACTGTCAGGTGTCTCAGGGAGTTGGCATGACACGAGTCTTTTGGAGATTAGCTGGCCAGTGGCGGTCTTTGATCCGAATGTGCACTGGTATCTGGCGTTCAGGTCTCTGAAATGGAATGATTCCATTAATGTTTCTTTATTCCAATATTAGTGTACTGTTAAATCACCCTAAGAAGTCTTGTCCAATGGCGTGCACTCTGAAGTCCTTGCCAGCTTCAGTGGAGGCTGCCATTGGCAGAATGTAGTGGAGCAGGGGGTTCAGAACGCATCTGCCTCCAGTCTGCTCTGCGATGCAGACGCCGCAGGCCAGTCCACCCCAGCCTCTGTCACAGATGCAGTTTTGCTCTGCGCTGGGACAGCTGCCGTGGACGCATCTGAAGCCTCCACAGAGCTTCTCGCATCCATTTGCCAGGGAACAGGTGGAGCAATCCAGGCCTGTTGTAAAGTGGGACGTTGCATTGTTTCGGTGGTAAAATGAACACATTTGCAGTCACGGAGGTTTACCAGTGTAGCCATTCCTGCACTGACAGTGGTTCGGCCTGTCACAGATCCCATGTCCAGAACAGTTGTTCAATGTGACGCAGTTTGGCAGCTGGCAATAGACGCCCATCCAGCCGAAATCGCAGTCGCATCCCCCGTTGGCGTTGCATTTGCCGTGGATTCCGCACTTGCTGTCAGAGCAGACTCGCTGACTGCAGTCGTTTCCTGAAGTCAAACTTGTTGACCAATTTCCAGTGACTGACCCATAAAAATCACAGTTGTCACCTGTGAAGCCGGCCTTGCAGTCGCAACGCTCTGGAGCGTTACACACTCCATTCACAGAACACTGCGTACAAATGGGACTGGTGCAGTCGACTCCAGTCCACCCTGAGTCGCACCTGCAGCGACCCTCCAGGGTGCAGGTCCCATGGGTGCCACAGGTGGATGGGCTACAGCCGCTCTGACTGCTGCAGTCGTCACCTGTGAAGAATGGGCTCTGCATGGTCGGTCTAACAGTTGAAGTTTGATTCAATCACTCAGGTGTATGGAAATGGGAGAATAGCATTGGGACCCCCCTCCCCCCCAATGTCCTTCAGTACAACCAGATTTACCTGCTGCGCTGTACATAGGTAGTGAAAATTGCGAAAAGTACAAATTTTGCCTTCATTCGCCTGTGACGCCTATGTTAAAGCACGAGCACTACTCAAACTATAGACTTCTGTGTCTCCCATCCTGGAGTATCACTTCTCTGAAGTACCACAGCCTCACCAGAGTATCCCGGCAGACATCTGCACCGGTTGGGCGCCTCGCATCTGCCATTGCCGTTGCAGTCGCTCAACAGCCCACAATTGGGAACTGAGCAATCGATGCCGCTCCACCCAGTGGAGCAGTCGCATCTGTTAGGCCCTGAACACCTCCCGTTGATTGGCCCATTGCAGTTTCTGACGGCCAGACAGGAGAAGGAGTCGCATGATAGACCAGTATAACCCGCGTCGCATTCGCAGAGGCCCTGGCCTGTGGAATTGTTATGATTGCGAAGACTGAACCAGTTGATGGTGAGGCGATAAAACGTGTAGGTATCAAATTTTACTTGCGGCACTCGGAATGTCTCAGGTTTTAAAATGGCTAGATTGTCGCCTGCGGCGTGGTACTGATTTTGGACGACTTGTCGCATTTCTCGGTCGATGTCTGAAAGTATTTGGCACCCCACCGCCAACTGGACAATTATTTTCTTCCCCCTCTCCCCCCCCCCCCCCCTCCCCCTAATAATCTACCTATTCCCCTATTCCCTTGCCAGACATGCAACAATTTCAAACTAAACCCTCAGGAGGACGGACTTTATTTAATTTCTCCAGGGGTGGGGGTACATCTCCCCCCACCCCACCAAGCCTGGTTGTGAGGCACTGCACACATGCAGTATGTGCCACAGCCGAGATTAATTTCACATCGTGTTGCATGCATGGTCGGCCGTGCAGTGTGCCCATCACGCATACTGTACGCACCCACCAGTGCACTTTCCATGGCCGCTGCAGTCGTTCACTGATTGGCAATCGTGCGAATGGCTAGCTCTTTTCTGAAAAGGCTTGAAGTTCACAGCACCTCTCGTGGAGATGTCAGTTTGGTCCAGAATTCTTCTGGCAACCATTGAGTCAGAGTTGGTGCCCCAATAGTTGTCGGTTGCGTCCATCAGTCTGAAGCGATTGATTCATGTCGTGGCGTGTTTGCGTGTTTACCGTGGCGCTGTGCGTGTTTTCTGCTTGTGAGTGTGCGTGGGTCTACTGTGTATTGGTTGTAAGCAACGCTGCGGTGCGTGTTTACCCTTCGCGTTCATGGTGCGCGCTGTCGTGCTTGAATTAGAACTGCGTGTTTTGGGTTTCTGGTGCGTGTTTACCATTGCAGTCAGCGATGCGTGTTTAGGCTAGTTGCGCGTGCCTATAATATTTGCTATGCCTGCTTGAGAATGAGTGTGTGTTTCGTCATGTCTAGTGTTAATGCGTGGATTTTTGGCTGCGTCGTTGCGTGTTTAACACTTCCTGTGCGTGTTTACCTGTCGTCGTTGTACTCCACCTCCAATTCATATCTGCTATCAGGATTGTTGAAGGTGTTCTTTGTCGTGGCGAACAGTGGAGAGCCGCTAATCAGCGCGCTCCGTCTGTTGTTGTTTCCAGTGAAGTTGTTTCTGGAGAATTCCCCTTTGAAATTGTACATGGTCATAGGGAGGAGGTACAGACAGTATTCCCCTTGATTTCCAACGAATAGGTTGTCGCTCACAGTTAGAGAGTATCTGAAGAAAGACTTTTAAAATTGTAATTTTATAAGAATGTCGAAAATTTGGGTTTCAACAAGCTGTGTGTGTAACAAGCTGTGTGTGTAAAAAGTTCAATCTATACTTTGTGTCTGTCAAATCTTGGTGAACAGTATAGTGAATTTCATTCGCATAATTAGCCGTATCTAGCGAAGGTATCTTGAAAACGCGTACCACAATTCAAGTGCAGCCATTACCACGATACGGTTGTCTGTACAACTGATCTAAAGCTCAGTGATATCGCCGCGTTCGCTATATGGTGTCGGCATGATACGACGCCGTTCATCTGAAGTTTTATACCCACATCCATACACCCACATCCATGGGAATACATCACATCGAACAAAAAAACTTGCCAACTGTTTGGTGCAGTCGTTCTCTACCAGGAATTTCGTTTGGTGTACGTATTTCTGCGTTATTACGCTTTTGTCAATTTGTAGAATTTTGGCAAATTGTGGCGCATTCCTATGAGATTCCACAATTGCAAACAATTTTGTTTGTGCTACAAATTACCCGCGGTCTATGCTCTTTCCATTTCTGAAGAAATTTCGCCGCTAGTCCACCAGGTGATATAGTCGATTTTCGACATTTTTATATTTTAATTGTAAATATTTCTAAATTGTAATATTTCAAAACTGAAAAACTATGTCACAAATTCTTATTGGCCTACGACCTTTCAGTTTCTGCATTCACATTCTTCAATAAATGACGTTCTATTTTTGTCAATTTATGAAATTTCGACAAACAATTGCGTATTTCTATGAAATTCCACATTTGAAAAAAATTTGTCTTGTGTTACAAATTGTCCACGGCCTATGCTCTTTACATTTCTGAAGAAATTTCGCCGCTAGCTCATCAGGCGAAAAAGTCGATTTTCGACATTTTCATATTTTAATTGTAAATATCTCCAAATTGCAGTGTTTCAAAACTGAAAAACGAGGTCACAAATTCTTATTGACTTACGACCTTTCAGATTCTGCATTCACATTCGTCAATAAATGACGTTCTATTTTTGTCAATTTATGAAATTTCGACAAACAATTGCGTATTTCTATCAAATTCCACATTGACAAAAATTTTCTTTTGTGTTTCAAATTATCAGCGGTCCGTGCTCTTTCCATTTCTGAAGAAATTTCGCGTCTAGCTCATCAGGTGAAAAAGTCGATTTTCGACATTTTTGGATTTTAATTGTGAATATCTCGAAAATGCGAAATTAGCAACAGAAACGGACATTGGATCCATACTCAGCGACCTTGACTCTACTTGACCACATATGTCAGATGTTTTACTTCGGTGCCACGAACACACAGACAGACAGACAGACATTGTCATCCGTATATATACACCTCGCCGCGCTGAGGCGCGGCGAAAAAAGTTCAACCTATACTTTGTGTCTGTCAAATGTTGGTGAACAGTATAGTGAACTTTGTACACATCGTTAGCCGCATCTGGAGAAAGTGTCCTGAGAATGTGTACCTTAATGCCAAGTGCAGCTATCCCCACGATACGGTTGTCTGTACAGCTGATCTGAAGCTCAGTGATATCGCCGCGTTCGCTATATGTTATCGGCATGATACGACGCCGTTTATCTGATGTTTCCTAACTGTGTGAAAACGTCACATCCAACAAAAAAACTTGCCGAAAGTTTGGTGCGAGCGAATTCCTGTGTTCAGCATACGCATTTCTGTTTCTGAGTGCACATTCATCATTATCATCAATAAACAGCTGTTCTGGAGATCAGACGAAAATCTCGATTTTGACATTTATTTAAAACTTTAATTCTAAATATCTCGAAATTGGAATTTATTAAAAATGTAAACCTATGTCACAAATTCTTATTGACATACGGCCTTACCATTTCCGCGTTCAAATTCGTAAAAAAACAGCGTTCTATTTTTGTTGATTTATGACACTTTGAAAAATAATCACGTATTTCTATTAAATTCCATGTTTGCAAAAAATTTCTCTTGCATTACAAATTATCCGCAGTCCATGCTCCTTCCATTTCTGAAGAAATTTCGCCGCTATATCATCAGGTGAAAAAGTCGGTTTTCGACATTTCCATATTTTGATTGAAAATATCTCGAAATAGCAATCTTTAAAAACTGCAAAACTACGTCACAAATCTTTATTGGCATACGACCTTTCCATTTCTGCATTCACATTCGTCAATAAACGACGTTGTATTTTAGTCAATTTATGCAATTTTGACAAATAATCGCGTATTTCTATTAAATTCCACATTTGCAAAAAATTTCTTTTGTGTTACAAATTATCCGCGGTCCATGCTCCTTCCATTTCTGAAGAAATTTCGCGGCTAGCGCATCAGACGAAAAAGTCGATTTCCGACATTTTCGAATTTTAATTGCGAATATCTCGAAAATGCGAAATTAGCAACACAAACGGACATCGGATCCGTACTCAGCGACCTCGACTCTACTTGACCACATATGCCACATCTTCTACTTCGGTGGCACGGACGGACGGACACACACACAGACAGACATTGTCAACCGTATATATACACCTCGCCGCGCTGAGGCGCGGCGAAAAAAATTGGTTGATCTGGGGTTTTGTTGCATGCCGTAACTCCTCCAATAAGCGCCCCGCACGAATAAGCGCCCCCCTCCAATAAGCTCCCCTACTAGGGGAAGGTTGAAATAATAAGCGCCCAGGGCGCTTACTGGAGGATTTACGGTACGTACACCGTATGCACACTACCCGCCTCTACATAGTTTCCTCTAAGTTAATTGAAGCAAAAGTGTCAAACAAAGCTGCAAAATGCCATGGTATCGGTAGCAATTTGTACCAATTTGCCGCAAAAAAATTATTTGCGTGGTCGATTTGTTCGCCGAGGAAGGTTCACCTGCTAAGCGATAACCCTCGCCACCCGGACCACAAATTTTGTTTATTCCTTGCGCCTTATATACCGCACTTTCGCTGCCACAGCACACTGCAAGCGGGTAGCGCAAGCCTTAGAGGCTTGTCGTAAGCTTGCTAGAGCTTCTTAGCTCGCTCGTTGCCATGTGAACGAGCGTTTGCAGCTTGCAACACCCGCAGTATGCATGTTTTGGCCTCAGAAATCGGGTATATAAAGGGGTCTTAATAGTGCCAAAATGTGGTCCGGACGCTAGAGGGTTATCTTCAGTTTCTCACACGGTGAGGTGTGGGAGTTTCCCTCGGCAAACACTCGACCACACTTTTGGCTTTTGCTGATGTTATTTAACAGTTTGCTTGTCTTAGCTTGCTAAGTTGTTTTGCGACATTCATTGATCATTGTTTTAGTTCTAAATTTCACTCTATGACTTTTTTCGCCGCGCCCCAGCGCGGCGAGTATATATACGGACGCTATTGTCCGTTCGTGTGTCTGTCTGTCTGTCTGTCTGTCTGTCTGTCTGTGTGTGTGTGTGTGTGTGTGTCCGTGTCACAAAACTAGACATGACGGTTAGTGCCACCCGACGGAGTCGCATGCGCTGAGTAACGTGCCGTTGTCCGTTTCTGTTGCTAATTTCGCTATTTCGAGATATTTACAATTAAAATATGAAAATGTCAAAAATGACACTTTTGTTTACAAGTCGTAGCGGCAAAGTTTTTGCTGAAATGGAAAGGGCAGACTACGCGATGAATTTGTGACATAGTTTCGGATTTTGGAATTTACGAAATAAGGGATATTTTCAAGGTTTTTGTCAAAATTCCCAAATTTCGACAATTTCAAACAGCTTAAATTTCAAAACTTCTTTGCACAGATGTATCGAGCATAGTCTGCCAAGTATTTAGCAAATAGTTTCAGCGAATATAATTAACAAAATTAGGCATATTTTCTGTCAAAATCCCCAAATTTCGACAATTTCAAACAGCATAAATTTCAAAACTTCTTTGCACAGATGTGTCGAGCATAGTCTGCCAAGTATTTATCAAATAGTTTCAAATTTTATAATTAACGAAATTAGGGATATTTTCAAGGGTTTTGTCAAAATTCCCAACTTTCGACAAACTCAAACAGCTCAAATTTCAAAACTTCTTTGCACGAATGAATCGAGCACAGTCTGCCAAGTATTCATCAAATAGTTTCAGATTTTATAATTAACAAAATTAGGTATATTTTCAAGGGTTTTGTCAAAATTTCCAAATTTTGACAAATTCGAACAGCTTAAATTTCAAAACTTCTTTGCACGGATGTATCGAGCATAGTCTACCAAGTATTTATCAAATAGTTTCAGAATTTATAATTAACGAAATTAGGTATATTTTCAAGGGTATTGCTAAAATTCCCAAATTTCGACAATTTCGAATAGCTTTAATTTCAGAATGTCTTTGCATGGTTGTGTCGGGCAAAGTCTGCCAACTATTTAGCAAATAGTTCTATGTTTTATAATTAACGAATTTAGGGGTATTTTCAAGGTTTTTCTCAAAACTGGCAAATTTCGACAATTTCAAACAACTTAAAATTTCAGAATATCTTTGCGTGGATGAATCGGGCGTAGTATGTTAAGTAATTATGCAGCAGTTTCAGATTTCAGAATTCACGAAATTTGGGACATTTTCAAGGTTTTTTTTAAACATGGCAGATTTCGACAATTTCAAATGGCTAAAACTTAGCAATATTTTTCCATGGATGTGTCCGGTAACGTATGTTTTTGCCACCTATTCAATCGAAGACGAAACGCGGCAATTCTATTCTGTTCACTGTGCGGTTCTGCAATCTACAGCAAAGGTACCGTAAGCGTCCGCATTTGTGACCCAAAAGAAGGGCGTCGTCCCATTTAGACCCTCTTCATTCCAATGTGAACCTGCGGCGAACATTCCTGATCCATTTATGGATCAGTACCCACCAATGCGAATTATATGCATCGATTGCCCAACAATGGCACAAACTTTCTCTGGAAACTCGAGGTAACTGCGGCGATATTCCCCGAAGAAATGCTCAACTTACTATTCTGACACTATGGAATAGACTCCTCAAATGCACGACACACTATACAATGCCAATCAACCATCATCGGGTGCCCAGTTTTTACTCTAAGCTTGTTATATTCCTTCCATTCAATGGGTTTGCGCCGTTATTATGTTATTCACTAGACTCAGGATTACAATAGCAAGTAATGGAAAACGATTATTGTAAGTGCTTGCGCTTGTTTAACATAACTGCAAGTAGCATGGTTTGTGGTAATTGCAGGGTACACTATGTCTCTTCCTTGGTTTGCAAACTGCAGAACTAGCATCTGAAATTCCAACCTGTCAGCCAAATTCTTTGTCGGCTCTACAGTAACCTCCATGGCGCCAA
This sequence comes from Linhomoeus sp. GSCO2_2, assembly GCA_030248115.1. Taxonomy (NCBI): domain Eukaryota; kingdom Metazoa; phylum Nematoda; class Chromadorea; order Monhysterida; family Linhomoeidae; genus Linhomoeus; species Linhomoeus sp. GSCO2_2. Next base: position 851 of record JASAMZ010009257.1, on the reverse strand, counting down.
ATTTGAAATCGTTGTTGTTGTTGAAGAACTTGTTGCCGTTAATATTGGCTCGGACGCAATACACCATTGAAACCACTGCCACCAAATTCGTATTCTGCTCCACAGTGTTGTTGAATATTGTCACTGATGGGTCTCTAGCTCGCGTGTAGTTGCATCTCAATTCTAGGTGGATGCTTTGAACCGAATTTTCCTGAAATCGACTGTTTCGAAGGGTGAAAGAGCCATAGTCGAACAAAGCGACGCGTAGACCGGTGATTCCTGAAAGTGGCCAAATTTAATTTAGTCAATGAATTAAAACACATTATAGTAAAGGAGGAGCAAAACTATATTGCATTCCATTGCTGAACAAGTAAAATTCCTGAATAGAGCAAATTAAGTTCACAAGAGCGAATTCTGCACCAAGTTAAAATTCTGCTAAATTAACCTCTGATTAGAGTTTTATTGGATTAAACAAAATTATACTGACGCCAATTAAATGAAGTTTGGTTTGCTCAGTGTTTGGTAAAATTATACCAACACATTTGCAGAATATGAAGTGAGATTTATCAGGTCTTCCACAATGCATTATGTACATACCTCTGTGCTGCTTTCTAATCGTGACACCGTCTATCAACAGTGAGTGAGTATTGAAGCGGCTCTGCTCGATTCTCAGTCCATAATTGCCGGAATTCGCTATCTGCAACATCAAATTATCCAGAAAACACTATCACAAAATTCAAAATATTGAATAATCTCACTTGAACGTTTCTGACGACGATGTCCGCGTTCGGTTGATAGAATTCCACAGCGCTGCCAATTGTCTCCTCCACTTGGAGATTCTCCAACGTTAGGGATTTGTTTCTCGCGAAGAC